>CM017765.1:15196740-15501242 GCA_008009225.1 Acer yangbiense | reverse complement strand
ACGATGGAAAGCAAGTGGATCAATACTAACTGACATACTATGGCGACCGTTTGCCCAGGTAGAAAATGGACTTGCAATGGGTGATTAATGATAATAATTTACCTCCAAGTTCGTCGTCTGCCATGTCGTCACATCATCCGAGAAAAGTTCGAAGCACTTCAGAGAATTGTCCTAGAAAACTGAAATTGTCATATGATGTTACCTCATGTACAAAATGTACAAGCAATGCTCAGTGCTGGGAGACACCGAGTTTACGGCGATTGTCCATGTACAGTGCTTGGTTACGTTTAAATATTCGAAGTCACTGAAGAGGCACACCGGCTTTAGCAGAGCCGATTGTAGAGTTCGGTTCTCTCCCAGGACGTCGTTATCCTTTCCGTCAAACTGATCAAAACATCCCCTACATCTTTGTTCAATGATCCGTGCACATTTTTCGTTTTTTTAGCTTTCATCAGGATGCTGGTTTGAATGTATTGAAGTTAACGAAGGGTATTTTCCATCCACTCAAATCTTCCTCAGGGTAACTAGATTCTTAGGGTAGCCAACAGTCGCCGGACACATTAGGATTGTACTTAACTTTTTTTTCAATTATATTAATATATGATTAGTTCATGAAATGTTCATATTCTTAACAAAATGGTTGGTATTAAGCCTTCTTACCCTACCCGTCTCCATCATTTCATATTTCTAGACGATGTTGTGTTTTGCATTATATATTCAATTTTACATGATTACAAAAATAAAACGGAAAATATAAAAATTCACTCAAAAGGGCACCGTCTAATCAAATAAAACAAGACTTATAATATGGGTTTGGGTTCCCTCAATGATCTTAAATAATTAAATAGAAATATTCAGAGCATCTTCAAAATATTATATTTTCAACTCGCTTCAAATGTCTATTTGCTTACCTATGTGTTATTTATGAATCAAATAAAACAAGACTTAATAATAAATAATAAGGGTACCCTTAATCAATGACTTAAAAAATTTAAAATATAAGAAACATTTAGAGCATCTTCAAAGATTATATTTTCACACTTCAACTGTCTATTTGCTTACCTATGTGTGATTTCAAGAGTGAAAAAAAGGATTTAATTTAAAAAACTCTTCAATTAGAAATAGCGTTATAGTATTTTAATGAAAGCACTCAAATTCCTCCCCCAACAATGTAATCAATCACCCTCCAATTTTTTCAAGTTAAAAATATAATATGTTATTATTAAGTATTCAATATTAGTTTCATTTTAAAGATTTAGATGAAAGTATAGACCCTTCAAATGGTATATTTTTTTAGAGTAATGCTACAGGATCCAAAAATTAACCCAATTTGGACCCAAACCTATGTGGCAACATCAGATGGGATCTTTGGAAAAGTGACGTGGGCCCGTGTTGTGTGTGATGTTACCACATAGGTTTGGGTAACTTTTTTTGGGTCCTCTAGCATTACTCTAATTTTGTATGATGATAAAATTTATAAATTAAAACCTTCACAGTTGATTTGAGTCCTTCTATAATTAACACCTTTTAACTTTTGTTTTCAATATTTGGGTTTCACCCTTGAAATTGTGTCTTCCCCTCTTCCCAGTTCCCAATCACCCTTGAAATATTTCCTCACTCTCATCTCAACCCTCACACCCTCCTTATATATATGGCATTGTAAGGATTCCCGTTTTGTTGATTGGCTTATTTCGTGGTCAAACCACATGTTGGGGTTTTGAATGTAAGGGTAGTCTAAGTGTTTAGTGTTGAAGATCAAAGGCCCTTCCATGACCTCAAGATACAAGCACGCCAAAGGTATAATCTCTTGTGCTTGTTTTTCTTTGAAGAGATTTAGTAGCACACACACACTTAGCATTCTTGCTATGATTGCATACTTGCTTATTTTTATGTGCATCTCTTCACATGTCACTTTACACACTAGCACTTTGGTTGATATATCTTGTTGTTGTATATGTGCCTTATAATTCGTTTCCCGACATTGTTCGGAAACGTCCGCGCTTGCACTAATGAGTGCTTGGTTTCGCGCGAAGACCGCCTATGGAGAATGCCCTTGGCTTCTCCTTGGTTTTCACCATTGTTGGTGATCGGCGGTTATATCGGCGGCCTGGCCGCCGAATGAAACCGCCGTTTCAGTCCAGATTGGTCTGAAGCAATTATGCGGTCAGATCGGCGGTCACGACCGCCGTTCGAACCGCCGTTCATACCTGATCGATTTTAATCCTCGGTTTGATTCGGCGGTTGGATCGGCGGTCACGAAACCGCCGAATGAAACCGCCGTTAATGCTCTGTTCTTCACGAGCTCAATTCGGCGGTCGTCATCGGCGGCCTGGCCGCCGATTGAAACCGCCGAACGGTGCGTTTCAGGGGCAAAAGTGTCTTTTCACATGCCCAATTCTTGATGTCTATAAATATCTTGTTTTCTCATCTCTGAAGGCTTCTTGAGCAATTAGAACCCTAATCTTTCAAGAGAGATTTTGAGAAAAAATCAAATCAAGAACCCATCTTTAAACACTCAAATCAAATCCTTTTGCATCAAATTTCATATTTGATCTTCTATGCCTTCATAGAAAGATCCATGCATGGTTTGAATCATCACAATATTTGGTATGTTCTTCACTAATTTCATATTACTTTAGTGTTTTTTACTAAACATATCTCTTTAATTACTTGTATGCTTTTGATTATATGCTAGATACAAGTTAGAGATTATTTGTGATGAATTAATTGAGTGTTGTTTTTGTGATAGCTAATTAGGTTTTTGCTTAATCTTGATTAGCTAAGCTATTTGACATGTCATTTAGCAATTGATATCTAGGGTTGATTAAATTGATTATATCATCATCCTAGATAAGCATCTAAGGTTACCTAGCCTTGTTTGTTATTTGAATATTCATATATATATTCACATAGGTTGTTTCTCTTCTTAGAGAAGTAAGTCTTGAGGCTAAGAGTGCTTAGGCCTCAAGCAAATTGGAATAGGGTTGCTAATAAAGGCCCGCTGGGTAGAAGTGAGGGGTTACAGACCGGAATGTTAGACGAGGTCTACATAGGTTGTAAACTTCATTTCAATTAGTGATTTCGAGTTCCGAGTGTGGCGCACTATACAGCCCGTGGTTTTTCCCAGTGGTTGGGTTTCCACGTATACATCAAGTGTTATTTAAATTCCGCACTATATTACACTTGTATGTATTTTTGACTAGTAGGGGCATTTTCGTAAAATTGACTTGCATGCGAAAATTGGGTAATATTTGTTAAAATCTATTCACCCCCCCTCTAGCTTTATATTGAACACGCCTCGAGTATTTTAATTACTTTCAATTGGTATCAGAGCGGGTTCCTAGATATACTTAGGTGATCCTAGCTCATTTTAGGTGTGTTGTGCATTTGTGTGATTTTTGCTCATTCATACATTTTGCATACATTTCATTCATTCATTTGATACAATGAGTGGATTCGGTGGCAACCATGAGGGTGCTTCAAGCACACGGCCACCCCTCCTCACCGGCATAAATTACTCCCAATGGAAAGGGAAGATGGAGGCATATGTGTGTCAAATCCATGATAGGCATGGATGGCCATTGAAGATGGATATTCGCCTCCTATGATGACTCCCACGGATGGAGGAGAAGAAGTGCTCAAGCCTAAGGCACAGTGGACACAACCTGAGTTTGAGTTGTCCAAGTGGAATCAAAAGGCGTGGCACGCCCTCATATGTGCAGTGGATGAAAATCAGTACAAACTGATTCAGAACACTAAGATAGCCAAGGAGGCATGGGACATCTTAGAGGTTGCACACGAGGGAACCGAAGTAGTGAAGGACTCCAAACTTCAAGTCCTCCAAACTCAATTTGAGACACTTAGGATGGAGGAGAATGAGTGCTTCAACGACTTCGAGATTAGGTTGATGGACATTGTCAACCAAAGTCATCAACTTGGTGACCCTTACTCGGATAGAAGGATCAAGCAAAAGATAATGAGATCGCTTCCCGAGAGGTTTGAGTCTAAGGTGACGGCTTTAGAAGAAAATAGTGATTTTAAGGACATGAAGCCGAGCGAGGTAATAGGTAGACTTCTCGCCTACGAGTCTAGGAAGGGTCCTAGCTCCACTCCTTCAAAGAAGCAAAAGGGATTACTTTGAGAGCTTCCAAGGTTGAGAAGGAGGACAAGGATGACTCGGATGAAGACATGGCACTTTTAATGAGAAAATTCAAGAAGTTTGTAAAATTCGAGAAGAAGGGTCATGCATCCAAAGGGCAAGAATTGAAGAAAAGGGTTCCTTTCAAGAAGGTTGAGCATAGGCAAGATAATAGTGAAAGGAAAGGGATCCAATGCTATGAGTGTGGTGGCATAGGTCATATCTCACTAGATTGTGGGAATTTGAAGAACAAGAGAGAAAAAATGATGGCCGCCATTTGGAGTGAAAGTGATGACTCCGAAGAAGGAGATAAGTCATCAAGTGATGATGAGCTTATCAATAACTTCAAGGCATTGGGTGCCAATTGTGAAGAAAATGAAGTTGTTGGTAAGAATTCCGTTGCTAGTGATCCCATAGAAGAGAAAGTCGAAGAAGTAGCTCTAGAGGAGATAGTTGTTGCTTCGCATTGGGATATGGCACTTATTGACTCAAGAGATCAAGGTGAAGGTCTTGATGAGGAAATTGGATCCATAAGAGAGGAGGAGAGCCTAGAAGATGACACTAGTGGAGATGACTCCTTATCTAACTCTACAAATGGAAATGTAGAGAATATGGATATGCATAACTTTATAGTCAATGTTGAAAGCTCCATGAAGAAGAAAGATAGATTTCTAAGGATTTTAGAGGAAGAAAATCTAGAGCTTACAACATACAATGACCTCCTAAAGAAGCAAGTGGAGAAAATGGATCTTAAGGACAACTTTGAAAGTTTTGAAAGCTCTAAGTTAAAGAATGAAAAAGAGATTCAAAGGTTAAAGGAAGAACTACTTAGGCTTTCAACACAAGTTGATCACTTGAATGATGAAGTGATAAGATCCATGGTGGAAGAAGACAAGCTAAAAGATGAGCTAGCTTTGTCTAAGAGGAATGAAGAGGGTTTGAAGAGAGAGCTTGTTGAAGCCAAAGAGTCATTGACTAGAATGACCACAAGCACCAAGAAACTTGACAACATACTTGGTGTAGGAAAAAGCCCTTGTGACAAAAGAGGTCTTGGATTCGAAGTGAGCAAGGATTGCTCTATTCCTAAGAAGACCGTCTTTGTGAAGAGTTTGGGTAAGATAGAAGCGTCACCGGTGCAAACTCCTAGGAAGAAGTTAGAACTAGGACAATGTTCGAAAAATGCACAAGTGAAGGTGGTGAAAACGAGACAACCCCAAGCTCAACGGATTAGAGCCTCTCGAGTCATCTCTCCTCAACAAATGACTCACTATGAAAAGAGGCAAAACATGCTACCTAATCCAAGGAGGCAACCCATTCCGGTTCAACCAAATAGAAGACATGAACCGACTCAACACCAAAGGAGACATCAAATGCATGATGAGTCTCCAATGACTTCACAAGAACATGGTATGAATTCTTACTTTGTACCAACTTGTCATTATTGTGGTGTTTATGGGCATATTAGGCCTAAGTGCTTTAAGTACATTAACCATTGTAGGATTGATAGCATGATAAAGAAAAAGAGGCTAAGAAGAGCCCATTTGCATGAGCCTAGGAAATCTTTTGTCAATAATCCTAGGTTAGTGAATGACATGCAACCTTTGACCACTAAGAAGAAAAATGTTATATCTATGTGGATAAGGAAAAATGAACCCGCTTGCTACGAGACTAACAAGTCTCAAATAGGTTCAACTAAGTCCAATGGACTTGGTAGGTCCATAGGACCTCATGCCCTTCATTAATGAAGGATGATACTAACCCCATATGGGGAACTCAAGCAAAGAGAGCTATTTTTGCATTCTTGTCACTTGCAAATAAATTTGAAAAATCTTATGCTTCTTGGTTGATTGCTTGAGTAAGCTTGGTTGCACATATGTATATATGTTTTCAATTCAATAAGTGTGAACCTTGCTTGTTTACAATCCATGTCATATTTATGTTCAAACATGCATTTTGGACTAGGAGATGTATGTAGGAAGTATGATTTGAATGACCTATGATTATCTCCATGACATGATGATTCTTAAATAACATGCTAATGTCTTATGAAAAGCATGAAATTCATGTACATGCTCAAATGAAAAAGCATGAATTGATAATTGCGTTCTTAAATGCAAAAACTTGTGTGAAAAAGCTAATGAGACTCAAATGAAAAAGGATCTAGTATCCATTCAAGGATTTTACAATCCAAATGTCTCTCTTTCTTTATTGGTTGAACATGTCTACTATCATACGGGTTTCATTCCCGAAAAAATCAAATAGGGTGCAAAGTTGCTCATGACATGTTTAGCTTATAAAGTTGGATATAGTTGTTCTTAAATTGAAATCAATGAAATTTCTATATCCTTGCTTCTCTCATGACAATGGTGAAATTGGTTTGAATTCCTATTAGAAACCTTTGTCATTTGCTTTGCCAAATACCATGGTATTTTGGACTTGAATGCAATATGTCTTGTATGCAAAGCATTTTGTTTCACACATTTTATCTAATAAATCTCCTCGTTTCTCTCCGATTAATTGAGATTGCATAAAGTGACTTATATTGATTATGCATATACTAGGATGCTACTATCTCTCTTTGCCTTGAGTAACCCGGTTGGGGACTACTCCTTTGTCTATATCATGACAAAAAGGGGGAGTATAATGTGGTAAGGGGAGGTGCAAATTGTTGTAGCAATTGGTGCACATTGGGGAGAATATACATTGAGGGGGAGTAACCCTTTGAGGGGGAGCATTGCATTCATCATACATTGCATGATGTTGTGTTTAATTTCTTAGAAATGCAAATGCTTGTTTATGTCCTCACTTGATTCATCTCACTTTTACTTGTTTCGGAAAGTTTAGAAACCTTGTTTCAGGGAATGATTGTTCTACAAGAGATTGAAGACTTCAAGTTTTATTTTATATATCTCTTTGTATTGTAGAAAATCTTCATTGACCCATAGGTTTATTTTTGTTGTGAGGAATCAATGTGAGTGGTGGTTTTGTCACGAAATAGCCAAAGGGGGAGATTGTAAGGATTCCCGTTTTGTTGATTGGCTTATTTCGTGGTCAAACCACATGTTGGGGTTTTGAATGTAAGGGTAGTCTAAGTGTTTAGTGTTGAAGATCAAAGGCCCTTCCATGACCTCAAGATTCAAGCACGCCAAAGGTATAATCTCTTGTGCTTGTTTTTCTTTGAAGAGATCTTAGTAGCACACACTCACTTAGCATTCTTGCTATGATTGCATACTTGCTTATTTTTATGTGCATCTCTTCACATGTCACTTTACACACTAGCACTTTGGTTGATATATCTTGTTGTGTGTATATGTGCCTTATAATTCGTTTCCCGACATTGTTCGGAAACGTCCGCGCTTGCACTAATGAGTGCTTGGTTTCACGCGAAGACCGCCTATGGAGAATGCCCTTGGCTTCTCCTTGGTTTTCACCATTGTTGGTGATCGGCGGTTATTATCGGTGGCCTGGCCGCCGAATGAAACCGCCGTTTCAGTCCAGATTGGTCTGAAGCAATTATGCGGTCAAGATCGGCGGTCACGACCGCCGTTTGAAACCGCCGTTCATACCTGATCGATTTTAATCCCTCGGGTTTGATTCGGCGGTTGTATCGGCGGTCACGAAACCGCCGAATGAAACCGCCGTTAATGCTCTGTTCTTCACGAGCTCAATTCGGCGGTTGTCATCGGCGGCCTGGCCGCCGATTGAAACCGCCGAACGGTGCGTTTCAGGGGCAAAAGTGTCTTTTCACATGCCCAATTCTTGATGTCTATAAATATCTTGTTTTCTCAATCTCTGAATGAGCTTCTTGAGCAATTAGAACCCTAATCTTTCAAGAGAGATTTTTGAGAAAAAATCAATTCAAGAACCCACCTTTAAACACTCAAATCAAATCCTTTTTGCATCAAATTTCATATTGCATCCTCTATGTCTACATAGAAAGCATCTATGATTGGATTGGCATCATCACAATATGCTTGGTAAGATTTTGATTAGTTTCATCTTATTTTAGTATTTTTACTATCAAGCATATTCTCTTTTTATTTACTTGTATGTTGTTGATCATATGATAAATACAAGAATAGAGAATTAATTGTGATGAATTAATTGAGTGTTGTTTTTGTGATAGCTAATTAGGTTTTTGCTTAATCTTGATTAGCTAAGCTATTTGACATGTCATTTAGCAATTGATATCTAGGGTTGATTAAATTGATTATATCATCATCCTAGATAAGCATCTAAGGTTACCTAGCCTTGTTTGTTATTTGAATATTCATATATATATTCACATAGGTTGTTTCTCTTCTTAGAGAAGTAAGTCTTGAGGCTAAGAGTGCTTATGCCTCAAGCAAATTGGAATAGGGTTGCTAATAAAGGCCCGCTGGGTAGAAGTGAGGGGTTACAGACCGGAATGTTAGACGAGGTCTACATAGGTTGTAAACTTAATTTCAATTAGTGATTTCGAGTTCCGAGTGTGGCGCACTATACAGCCCGTGGTTTTTCCCAGTGGTTGGGTTTCCACGTATACATCAAGTGTTATTTAAATTCCGCACTATATTACACTTGTATGTATTTTTGACTAGTAGGGGCATTTTCGTAAAATTGACTTGCATGCGAAAATTGGGTAATATTTGTTAAAATCTATTCACCCCCCCCTCTAGCTTTATATTGAACACGCCTCGAGTATTTTAATTACTTTCAGGAATTTCCAAGGCGAAGCAGCGGTTGGCCGAGATCGAATATACTCCTTTCTTGATGCGATTTTACAAGTATTCAGTGAATTGGAGGAAGTGCGAACTCACTTTTCTGGGCATTTAAACACAGACGTGGTTTTGTTATGGACAAAATTCATCCAGGTAATTGATGACACACAAAGACTGATCGCGGACTTTGAGAGAGAGATGGGTCGTCCTTTATCACCATCTCATCCTCCCCATTAGGTCATTAAAAGTACTGTAAACGAACACATGTAGGCTGTTTGTCTTTACCTTATCAAATTTTACGTATGGACATTTTTCCTAGTGGGTTCAGCTACTGTATATTGCAAGTTGGGATGCGATGTTTTTAAGTTTAGAATATGTAAACGAAAATCTTCACCTTGTGTTTTCTATGTTTTTATCTTTGAATTTGGTGCAATGGTTTGCAAATGAAATGTCGTAGATAAATTTTTTCATCCCTAGTGAAGTTCTTGTATGAGTTTCCCCATCACATGGGGAAGACGAACCAAATCACGCGACGCATGCGTTTCAAGTGTCTTCACGCATCCATTTACCACCAAAATGAGTTAAAACTTTATTATTTTAACCGAAAATTCAAGCCAATTACCCATTTTGTGTTCAGGTTACCTGCAACACAAAATCCGTTGTTTCACACTGTTATTAGTTTACCGATTACAAATTGTGTCTAATGTCTTTTCAACTCTTTATATTTTCAACTCTTATCATGATAGAATAAACGTTCAACCTATGGGACAAAAGGGTTAGAGCATCTCCAATGGTATCCTCAAAAGTGAGAGAGTAATGAACATTTGCCCAGAAAAACATTCCAACCGAGTCAATAATCAAATTGCCTGTTCACTTGGTATCGGCCAATCATTAGTACATACCCACAGTACATGTCATCGTCAAGCGTAATCATTTACAGCGTGATGGATTAATCGTGTTTGCATAATAACTAAGAACGTTGGTGGTTGATCGAATGTAATTTTACCGCCTATTAATATTTCTGTATATACCTTCAAAATACATATATACGAAGATTATGTATTAGTATTGGTTAGTAATAAGATTATTATATTAGTTTTACAATCAACGATAGAATCTTCTGGTTTTGTAAATTATTGTTAAACGATAGAATCTTCTGGTTTTGTTAATTATTGTTAACAATAAAATACTAAGTTTTGTACATCAGTTTTTTAAAATTCAAATTGAGCTGTAAATACAAAGGGGTATAAATAAATTAGGGGTGCCCTAGCTTTTTTTATGGGTGCAAATATCTGCACTGTTTTTTAAATATATCACAATCACCTCAACAAAACAGCAAACCACAAAACAACTCGGTTTTACCAATTTGGACACGCGGAGATCGCAAATGGGTTTTGGATTAGATGGGAATTTTTTCCCATCTATTTGAAAATCACCATACTACCTCATGTCAAAAAAAATTAGAGTTTCACAGCGCCACATGTCGCCGTGAGGGAGTTTTTGTATTAAATTATATATTTATATTTAACTTTAAAATATTTAATCAATTAATTAAAATGATTTTGATTTTAGTTGAATCATATAATAATTGTTATTCTTCCTATGAAGCTCTTAGTTATCCAATGCCATTATAATTGTTATTAACTCTTGGAAGCTCTTAGGTATCCAATGCCTTTAAGAATAAACTCTTAGGTAATACCATTAATAAACAAGGCTCTTCGTTTCCACCACTACCAATAATTGATTCATTGGTTATAAGTTGTAACCACCGACTCAAATTCTATTAATGTTGGATACATCATGGTAATTAATAATTAAAAGAAATCTTTTTTATTTATATAAATTCTCATGCCTCAGAACGTTTGGCAATTAATTCATTAATTTGGTTTTTAATATGTTTTTGCTCCCATTTTAAAAAATTATTAGTAATTGTCGCATTCAATTCACCCTTATTGTCCATTAATAATTCTTGATTCGTTATCTCTAAATACTCTTCCATTCAATTTATTATTAATTTTTTGAGATAATTATTCCTTATCTCTACGGACTCTTCACTTCCTCTGTAATGATAACAGCAAATTTATCCTATTTAATAATTTTCTAAGATCAACTTAATGTGAGGAATGTACCGGATTCAATGGTTGTACAATTTGAAACATCTAAATTATTAAGATTATTAGGTAATACTTACTGAATCTAAAAAAAACCATCGAGTACACTTGGCACAAAAATTGATAGGTGAATGGTCTCTATAAATTATCCAAAATTGAGCTAAATAATAATCTAAATAGCTGAATTATATTATGAAATGAGATATTAAGAGATAATTTAATAAAAAAGCTCCAATTGAAAAAAAAAAAACAAAGCCTGTGCATCGCACATGTTGACATACTACTATACTAGTTACATATAATAATAACATCATTTTTTTCAAATAGAAGATTCAAATCAAAAGTAATTCTTGGCCATTGATCTGATGCCAAAGGAATTTCAGTAATTGTGATGGCAAAGGAATTTCAAAAGTAATTGTGATAATTATATTAGTTGTACACGAATGTACTAAGTCAGTTACACAAACATAACAGACTTAGTTTATTCGTGTATACGTATAGTCTGTTATATTCGTGTATACGTACTTACTCCACAACTTCTACCGTGTAAGCATTCAGAAAATGTATTTGTGAATCCAGCACCTGGAAGAACATCTATAACACTCAAACTCCAGAGTGCATTTTTGCTCACCCACACTAACTAGGGTGAACCATTACCACCCACTACGGTGTTGACACGTGTCCCAAACTCAACCCAAAGTCTAAAGTTAACCCAAAGTTTGGGACACGTGTCAAACACCTGGAGTGGATGGTAATGGTTCACCCTAGTTAGTGTGTTCTAAGTTTGACCGCTATTGCAGTGGGTGTTAACTATGTTATGATAAAGTTGTGTCTAGGTATAAGAGGGGTTCTGTGCAGCGCAATGCATGATGCTGCCACGTCAGCACATTTTCTGACGTGGCAGGATGAGGGTGGGGGAGGCATCGTGCATCCGATGCAACCAGGTTTTAGACAATTGACCAACTTTGATTAGTCGACCTTACACATCACATCAATACTTTGCATTTAATGGATGCCATAATTACATTTAATAATAAAATCAATATTTTTTATATATTTATTTAATCTAAAGAAATTCTTGGCCATTGATCTGGTGTCAACGCCAATTTTATAGCAAATCCAAACGGTCAATTAGATTTTGTTAATAGTTTTTATATCTAAATTTGAATTTATCAAAACTTGAACGATATTTATTTTTTAATTGCAATTAAACCATATTTATTTGAACATTGCAATTAAACCAAAAAAGGTTAATTGCAATTTATTTGTGAAAGAGCAAACCTCAGGGGGGTTGGTTGCAATTTGGTCATAAATCCGGTAAACAGTCTTATTTTCTTCGTGTATATTAACTTACTCGAAGAACTTACACCGTGTAAGCATCAAAAGGAGGAACTGTTCCGATTCTTCTGGAAGTACTTCTTTAATCGACGGCGCAACCATTTGTGTCGACGGTATGGCGTTCTCTGTTTTGATCCTAATTTTGTTTCTTATCATAAGTTTGCTTGTTTCAATTTCATTATTACAACTGGGTATGTATTAATTGGTAATGGGTTTCAGTCTGGGTATTTCGTTTCGAACATGCAAGGAATAATCTATACCCAATTTGTGTTTTCTCGATGGGTTTCAGTCTGTAATTGTTACTACAAGGAAGATGATTGAAACAAAATCCAAATTACTCACAGGGATGACGGTTCAGATTATTCTATGAATGTTTATGCAGTGTTCGACTTAAATACTATATCTGGACTCAATGTTTATCCAGTGTTCGAACTTCGAACAAGAGATTTCATTGGAGATGGGTGGAGTTGCATTTTATCCTAACTCTAGATTTTATGTTTTTCGTCTTTACCACTATAAAATATAAAGATTTCTAGGATGGGTTTTGTTATGTTTAATTCTTACTGTGGATATATGTTAATGCTGCCTTAATGCTTAGTTAGATTACTCTTGCAATTTTATATATTTTTTTACAGATGGCTGAGGAGGAAAATTTGGATCATTTGTTGGTACAGCCGAGGGCCACTTGGAATTATAACATCACCATCAACACATACTGTTTTCACAAATTGATTTTCGATATAGACAAGATTCTTGACCGTGCCGGTGAAAGGGCAGAATTTGAGTCAGGATGCTTTGGCCACTACTTGGATTTCCTTAAATGGGGTTATTTTCAGGCACAGTTCATTCACAACTTGCTGCTGAGACAGATATTCATTCCTGGAGATAGTGAGGATGAGTTATGGTTTGCCTTAGGAAAAACTAAGGCGAGATTTGGGAAGAGGGAGTTTTGTCTGTGCACGGGCCTGAAATTTGGCCGTCTGTCCGACATACCTTCAAGAGAGTATGAGGTTGTCCCGGGTTGTATTCACGCAAGGTACTTTCAGGGAAGGAAAAAAGTTATGATCGCAGATTTGGAAGCTCCATTCATGGCAGAGGATTTCGACCGGCCTCACGACGCACTTAAGTTAGCATTGCTTCTTTTTGCCAACATGGTCCTTTTCGGTCAGGACGACCGGAACCATGTGGCGTACTGGATGTTCTCTCTAGTGGAGGATGTTCAAGCATTTAACAACTTCGCCTGGGGTCACTACGTTTTCAAGATGACCCTCCACTACATCTGTCAAGGTTTTAAGGTACCGGCAGACCCTCTCAGGCCAACTATGAGATACAACCTATACAGATTCATTTGGGGATTACAGGTTATTTTTTAAATCCTTAATCCCTTTTGACCTTAATTTGACATTGACATATGTTTGTAATTAAGATTATTCATTTTTCCATGATACATAATGCTAATTACACCCTCTAAAACCGTTTCCTGGGTTTGATACGGTACAGTTTTGGGCTGCGGAGGCTATACCTGTGATGCACAACAAATGCGGTAAGCTAATAGGGGATCCCAACGGAGCGCCACGGTTTAGGAAGTACTATTTCAAACAGAGGGGATCGAACATGGTCAACGCCTGGATCGAAGCTGAGACAAGTGGGAAGGTAATTTACAAATATCTCATTTGTGCTATAATTTAATATTATTTATGTTTTTTAGATATTGGACAATTATATTAGTTCCATAATCCTTCAGCTTACTGGGCTTTCAGAGCTTGTACCTACTGAACATGAGTTGCAGAAACATTACTGGAGGGATATTGATGTGGACCTGTCTGAGGGACCCCAGTGGAAGCCGAGTGGGAGTAACGAGGATGAGGAACCCACCAAGAGGAAGCGCAGGCCGAGGGAGAAAACTAACGGCGGGTGGAGAGTACGTGCCAGTGTTGATACAACGGACCATACAGATACGGTTCTTCCAGATATACAACGATCCAACGATGGACAGGGATCTTTCCCTCCACCGGCTGACCACCCGGTTCATTCACTTGACCAAGGTGCAGCAGGCCCGGTTGATGATGCCAGGCAAGAAGACTTCTGTTAGAGGGAAGGATCAAACGGCCGTGGGCGACTTTCGGTTGGTAACACAACCGATGAGGTAACCTGGCCTAGTATTATTGGATCAATGGTTTATTTCGAAATGTTGTTGATTGCCCAATTTGTGGCTGGATCTATTGTTGGTTTCGCACCGTGGTAAACGTTTTGGTGTTTTACGTATAGCATTTTACATAAACAGTTTGAGGTACCTCGACAGTTTGTAGGACCCGAAGTTCTCGAATGAGTTCTGAACGCAGTGAATGCCATACCGAAACGCGTACGCAGTATTGTCCATGAGGAAATAAGGGTGGACCGTGTACGCAATATAGTCAATGAGGGTTTTAGGCGGGAGATCGAAGGGCTACGACGGATGCTAGGGTTTCAAGTATGTATATATCCACACATGTCACCTGTGTATCAAGTGTTCTTTATTTTATTTAAATAATGATCATTATATATTCAGAAACGTAAAACTGTGACACTGTCATCCCTAAGGGAAATGTAGGGGACGGTAATTCAAGAGATCAGCCGCAGCGTGTGGGGAGTGGGGAGTGGGGAGCACGCGGAAGAAGGCTTGGGTGGCGATCAGGCTACCTACAATGACGGAGCCAGTTATGAAGAGGGTGACGATGATGAAAGGCAAGACAACCAAGATTGGCAGGATGATAGTGGATGCGTTTATGACAGGGTCAATGATGATCAACTGCATTACGAAAAACATGTCTGTGTTGATGACATATCGGACCTTGATGAATCAAACCTTCCCTTAGTGTTGTGTGAGGATTTATCGTCCCTGGAACGGGCAGGTGGTCTGGAGGTGGCAGCAACCCCTTTGTTGGCTTTGTGATTACAGTTTGGGGTTGACAAGTTATTTTCTCAGATGCCGTTATACCTGTGGCCCCGAGAAGCAGGTATATTATCTCTGTTTGGTATACCAGGTCTAGTACATCCAGGAGTACCTAGAGCAGAGGACCCCGATGTAACTCAATGGTCGCTGGCTTCAGCAAGTCCTTTTAGCAACCGAGAAACATGTCTGCTGTTGGTTGCACCACAAAATAAAGATTCATGTCCAGTTTCTGATGAAGGGAAGACAGATACCGGTTGCCAGGAAGAGGAGATACCGAAAGAAGATGAATCCTTGCTTTCGTTAGTATTGTCGCAAGATCCTTCGACGCACGATCGTCCTTGTCCAGTGGAAGGAAGACATTCAGGCCCAGATTATCCGTCTGAGGATCAATCATGTCCGATGTTGCTGGCAGCACAGAATACAAAGTCATGTCCAGTTTCCGATGAAGGGAAATTGCAAATAAATGGCAAGGATGAGGACATACCGAAATAAGATGAGTCCTTGCTTACGTTAGTGTTGTGGCAAGATCCTTCGTCCCAATATCTGCCTCGTCCAGTAGCGGTCAGACAATCTGGTCATGATGATCCGTCTGAAGATCAAACATGTGCGACGTTGCTGGCATCCCAAAATACACAGTCGTCTCCAGTTTTGGATGAAAGGGGTAGTGAAAAAAAGGGCGAGGATGAGGACATACCTGACGCGTCTAAGGTATCATCTACTACGGTAAAGAGTCTGCCTTCACATCCAGTTTCACCATCACATTCACATTCATATCCATCTGTGGTGATTAGGTCAAACTTAGATGTTGAAATTCCTACTGGTTAACCTCCACATCCATGTCCATGTAACAGAGTAAAACATACCTATCGTAAAACACCGTGTCGGTTAAGGAGAGTGTCACAGATAGTATCTCCGACCCTTCGAGTTGATGAAACAAGTTCAGAATGAATGTTTGGGCCAGCTCCATGTTCTTCGGGAGAGCAATCGACTTGTGCATCGACAAATCTGTAGGGAAAAATACCGCAGTACACGCAGCGGAAGCGAGACTAAATTCGAGTTTAGTATAGTTTAAAATTTTTCCATAATTTGAACCTTAACCCTCTAATTAATTAACATATAATACTAAAGATATCATACCTTTGTCGCGTGATCCGATTGACATTGCGTCGATGGTAATCCGCAAGATCTTCCAATCCAATCACGAATGTGAATCACCTAGGAGCGTGGTCTCCCTTCTCTTTGAATTGTGTACCTGAGGATGGATTAACAAAACTTTTTCTTTTTCGTTAGTCACAACAAATTCCAAGAGGCTACAAAGAATGTTCCGGTCACTTTTGAATTCACAATCGTTAGATCGAAACTCGCGTGAACCTTATTCAAAATTGTGCACAAAACCTTTTGATGTAAAAGTAACTAGTGCACTATCGAAATAAGAACAAACTTTTCTCTCTATTCCTCTTGGCCGAAAATCACACTAGTCTAAGAGTTGGATTCTATTTTTCTCTAGCAAAAGAAAAAACTCTCTCAAGCAAGAACTCTAGGGTTAGCCGAATATATTATCTATATATATATAGTTTCTTGCACAATATATTATCTATCTCGTGCGCAGACTTTGCATCATACATTATATAAGTCTAGTGCACAATATGTTATATATATAAATATATGTCTAGTGCGCAGACTTTGCATCATACATTATCTAAGTCTAGTGCACAATATGTTATATATATCTATATATATATATTGCGGCCATGCTAAATGTATAATATATCTCTAGTGCAAAATCTTTGCACAATATATTATATATTGTAGCTGAAATCCTTTACCATGTAGGATTTGTGTCTTTTGACTTAAATCCTAACCCTAGGTAGATTTCCTTAGAATTTCAAACCCTAATCCAACTCCTTAGTGTTTTTGTGACTATATTAAAGACTTCCTAATTTGACTAGATAAATAAATCCCTTATTTATCTACTTACCAAATAAAGTCTTTTATATTTATTATACTACTACAGTAGTATACTACTAAGAAACATATTTCCTAGTTAGAAAAAGATTTTGATATTTAATTAAATAATTAATTAATCAATTAATTAATTTCCATTTAATCAAATAATAAAAATAAAACAATATAATATCATATATATATCTCGGCCATGTGCCATATATATTAATATATCTATATATTGTTTTTCTATTTTATTAAATCCATTGGACCTTAATTAAAAAGCCCACATGTGAACCAGACCCATTCTTACTAAAAGAAACAAGCCCACATGCCTTTCATTAATATATTAATATAATTGATCAGCCCATTAAATAAATAATGTACAAATTATATTCTTAATATATTAAATACAATTCTAGATGGACCCATAAATTGGTCCGGTAGAATATATCAAGTGATCCATGGAAGTCCGTGTGGATTGGGGATCTTGGCAGGCCTATCTAAATTTAAGCTCCAATAGACATAACCTAATCACAATCAACAAATGATTCACTTAGGTTCAATCTATTAATTTTAGTTCATTCCACTAAAGAACTAAAATTGCACTCTTAAATAAAGATGGAATAAGTAAATGATTCTCATTCATACCCTAGACAATCTTATAGGAGATGGTGTATCCTCGTGAAGAATATCAGTAATCGCCAAGAGCTCATAGACCGCCTATAGCTCTTCAAGTTACCATATTTCCTCATATGACCACATTTTGAACTTGGATATTTTGACTTGTCCAGAAGCCATGTTTCAATAGACACTATTGAAAACTTAACGTTAAGATTTAATATCCAATACCTCAAAACATCCATATGATGATATTCTACTCTCATTTAATAAATGGAGCCACGATGTCCATATCTATAAATGAAGTCCTCTATCGATTAACAAATGAATACCACCAAACTATCGAGGATAGACTATGCTATATAATCGTACTCATTGATAACTCAAATGATACCACTTGTAACCATAAGTCCATCATTTATCTCAGGATTATGATAGACTCTCCGATTGTCCTGATAATGAAAAGACTATTATCTATTGACGGTTCTAGATAAAGTATTTCATTGTGATCCAGTTCAATGCACCCAGTGCACTAGATTCTTTTACTCGAAGACCTTCCGATGATTTTAGACTCATCATAACACATTTGATCCCACTCAAATGCTAGTAAAAGAATTCTACAACTTTAACAAGATAAAGGTGCCCAACCTTTAACTTAAGTTGTGAACATTATTCAAGACTAACTAAAGAATTGTGTCTACCTCATACATATCCAGATGTACGAACAATTCTTCTTTTCTCATAGTCTTTTGACCTTATGTTTATTTACTTTTGACAATTATAATAATTAAACTATAAATGCTATAAGATTTGTTAAACCAGAAATCACATTATTAATATGAATAGATTGTCAAAAACACTATTACACTCTTGCTATTGAGCATAATCCTAATAAAATCAATGAAAACGGAGACTATCTGCGATAATCTCCGAACCACTTCCAAACTGGGAACCACCTGTAATTGAAGTGCATACCGATGACATACGTGCTTCGAGCCAGCAGGTATTAGATGAAACCACTTTAGCAAGCCAGCGTCAAAGGGAGTTATGGGTACGCAGTCCCTACAGCAACTCGTTAGGTAGAGGAAATCTTTCCACTGGCCCCAGCGAGGAGGCGTATGTGCATTTCAAGCTTGATTCAAAAGAAATATAGTAAGATGATTACTAACTATGCATTTTAGATTACATCGCCCGTATACAATCAATTAACAGTAATATCATTCTTTTAATGTATTGGGTGCAGCCGTAACGTTGGACTGGAGGTGATGCAGACACATGATTTTTTCATATCATTAGAGGACAATGATAGCCTTCTGTTGGACACACACGTTGATGCCAACCTGAATTTGTTAAACAAGATGAGAGGGAGTAAGACTAGCCCTTACAAGTTCAAGGATAGAATGGGCATTGTTGATTGCAACTTTTTTGTAAGTACATCTTTAACTTTGAGGATATGTTTATACGGGGAATTGTGCACTCAGATAAAATGCAAATGTGATGTGCAGGACGAACTAGCAACGGTGTGGGCAGGATGGCAGCCGAATTTACATGCACGTTTAATACGACCTTTCAGCGTCTAAGAATTTGTCGTTCGTCTGGAATGGAAACAATATTGTGACGGCCGTCGACCAGACTGGGGCAGTTCATGGGATTCCTGTGACAAGGTTAGTAACGTTCTGGTGCGCAGACATGGGTTCTAGCTTGATTTGGTTATAAATATTTGAGTGTAGACTTTTTTGTTTACAGGTGGTGGTCCCTTGTAAGGTTAAAGACGGCCACATGGTTGTTTGCGTCATTGATCTTTTGTTATGGCAGATCTAGGTATATGATCCCAAGGCACACTGGGTACCCCAAGGTGGTACATCGATCTGCCAGCAGATTCTACCACTCCGACGTCTGTTCCCGGTTATTTGCTTGCAGGCAGGTTTTTTTAACAGAACGGGGAGGCGAACATATGATATCACTCCTATGAAGGCTCGTCGGATGAATGAAAAGCAAGTTCCAAAACAATTAAGTCCGAAAAGTAATGGAGTCTTTCTCTTGTTGATGATACGTTCCCTTCTCAAAGGTTTGAAAAGCGTGAAGACCGTTGAAACAGATATACAGAGCCATAGGCAGGATATCGCGTATGAAATTTTTACAAACAGCTTACCTGAGGAATGTTAATTAACACAATGTTTAATGTTTATGTCATTAACCTGGTTATGAAATATGCCGGTGTTTGCCATATTTGAATGCCGATTAATTTCCTTGTATATTTCACATGTAAAACTTGTGCATATTATATTATACTATAGATGTAAGGGTAGGAGCTTTTTATTTATTTATTTTTAAATACCTGCCTCCAACTATGAAGTTTAAATATATAAAAAGCTGAACTTCGGTCCTATTACAAGCAGACAATGAAATTACTGTAAACCTCATACGAGTAGATGGAAAATATTCACGATAAAATGGATTTTGTTCTTCTTACCTCGCTGGCAACCACTTCATTAATGAGACTTCCATGTGTCAGTACTTGTTATACGATAAGTACAAAAAATCAGGTAATATATATATTTTTAAATAAAATACATGCCTCAAAACATAAAGGTTAAGAGTAATGCTAGATGACCCAAATTTTGGACCCAAACCTATGCGGCAACATCACATGGGATCTTTGGGAAAAGTGACGTGGGCCCGTGTTGTGTGTGATGTTGCCACATAGATTTGGGTCCAAAATTTGGGTCAATTTTTTTGGTCCTTTAGCATTACTCTAAAAGGTTAAAATTATAAAAAAACTCAACTTCATTACTATTATAAGCAGACAATTTACAAATCTTCCTTCAAATTAATACACGGTTATATGGATATTAAACCTGTAGTTCATACACGATTTTCATTTGGCTTTATGGTCCTTCACTTCAACGTTTCTCGGTGTCGGGGATTTGGGCTGACCTTCAGAGGCGAATGTCACCATTTGGGTTCCGGTGGCCCCCCCAACCATTAAAAACAAAAGTTCTATTATAATTATAAGGGATTATAATTAAAATGTGAACCCATTAAAAAAAGAAATGTACATACAAAGTGATATATATACAAAGGTAACCGATGATCATATTATGTTGTCCCTCTATTATTAGTTAATAATATAAACAAGGCAAAATTCCCTCATTTGACCCAAAATTTACCATGTAATCATTGACCAGTTGCATATTGAACCATTAGTAATGCAATTACACGTTGGAAAGTAATCATCCTTACACGATACATTAACCATCATTTATGTTTTATGTATTTTTTGTTTTTAGATTGCAAAATGCAAAGTAATTAAGTGCCACGTTGGAATTGCTGTTAGGCTATACTTGTCCAAGAAATATTTCTCTTGGATAAAAAAAGAAAACTTATTGAGATTTAACAGTTTTGCAAAGCCCCATAATTTCTGGGCTACTTATGAATTTTGCTCAAATTACAATTAACTGGTAATTTTTTTTCCATAATTCTATTGGCCACGAAAATATGAAACAAAAACGATCCATTTTATCTTTCAAAAAAAAAAAGACATTCTAATCTAGCCTATCGTGCTGTAACACAAAAGTTAGCAACAAGGCGCTGGTAGTTTCAAGCCAAGATCCATTTTTTTAATTTGATTTCTATTATTTCATACTTTATTACCTACAGGTAACTGTATTGTATATATATTAATTTTTTTCAAAGATTTCATACATTCAACGTAACATTATTTAATTCAACCGAGTAAGTGTTGTATTTATTTTATTTTATGTAAGACAAACTATTTTGCTACGAATCTATGATCTTAATTAATTTGGAAGCATTTTTCTAAGATGATGAATATTGGGATTTTATTTTGTTCAAGTGCCGCACCCAATTACAATTCCCCTGGTCCGCTTGAAATGACCTTCAACTTCATACTGTTAGATGGAAAATCCTCCTTCAATTTAATACATGATTATATGGATATAAAACTAGGACATCACATCTTACACAATCAGGGAAAAATCGACCTTGGACTGAACATACGATTACACGAATAGATGGAAAGCAAACATTACATTAATACACGATTATATGGCAGATTCCGCTCACCTGCTTTTAACAATACATTGGGAAAATTTTATGAGTCGTTGTCGTTGTCGTTTTCGGTGTAAGCTGAAGCCTCAGAGGTTAGGTCAGTGGATGGCCTTTCTTGGCACGTCTGTTTGTTGTGTCCCTCTTTGTGGCATACACTGCAACCGCGAGTACGCTTGGTTTTGTTAGCAGCATCAGACGATGTTTTCCTGCAGCTCCTCCTGTTGTGTCCCTTTAGGCCGCACTTAGAACACTTCTTTTGCTTAGCCTTCTCGACGCATGAACGGTACCTTGACTTTTTTGGTCTTCCTGGCAGAAAATGGACCTTCCAAGGACGAATAACTAGATTCCGGACATGATCGGGTACGACCCAGTTCTATGCATATGGAACCGGGTTGATTTCTCCCCGATATGCCTCTCGCATCCAATCAGATCTGTTGTAGTCGGAGCACATTTCAGGAACCGGAATTGATGCGTATCTGGTAAAAAAATTAATTAGGATGTCAGACCCCTAAATATGGATATGGTAATTAATGATGAACTGATGACAGTATACTTTGATTACATACCTGGCGCAAGCAAAGGCATGTCGACAAGGTAATTTTTGAAGATCCCACTCGCGACAGGCACATGTCTTTGCTTGAATATCGACAATGGAATTAATTTTGTAAGGTTCCCATTTATTGATTGGTTCATTTCATGGACAAACCACATGTTGGGGTCCTTTGTAAGGGTAGCTTAGGTGTTGTTGTTATTGCTCAAGCCCTTTGAAGACCTCGTCTTGATAAGCACTCCAAAGGTATATCTCTAGTGCTTATTTTTCTTTGAAGAGATTAGTTGCACACACACACTTAACATACATTGCATATGTGTGCTTTCTCTTCACATGCCACATTTCACACTTGCACCTATATGTTATTGTTTGTTGTGTGAATTTGTGACTTGTAATTCGTTTCCCGATAGTATTCAGAAACATCCACGCATGCACTAAAATGTGCTTGGTTTTACGCGAAGACCGTCTACGGAGAATGCCCTTGGCTTCTCCTTGGTTTTCACCTATGTTGGTGATCGGCGGTCACGACCACCATTCGAAACCGCCGTTCAAGACCTGATTGATTTTATCTCTCAGTCTAATTCGGCGGTTGAATCGGCGGTCACGAAACCGCTGAATGAAACCGCCGTTCATACCTAATTGATTTTATCTCTCGGTTTGATTCGGCGGTTAGATCGGCGATCATGAAACCGCCGAATGAAACCGTCGTTGTTCCCCTGTTCCTCTCGGGTTCAATTCGGTGGTTATAATCGGTGGCCTGGCCGCCGAATGAAACCGCCGATCGGTGCGTTTCAGAGGCAAACTTGTCTTTTCACATGCTCTGTTTTTCATGCCTATAAATACATCACTTTCTCTTGTTCTGAATGTGACTCTTTAATCATCAAGAACCCTACTTTCAAAAGAGAGGATTTTAAGAGAGAAAGCAACCAAGTTTGCTCATTAAATACTCAAACCAAAAATCCATTTGCATCAAAGTTCATCTAGCATTCTTTAGCATATCTAGGATGCTTGCTTGCATGGGTCTTTCATTATCACACTTGCTTTGGTAAGTTTTTCACTATTATCATATATAATTAGTGTTCTATTTATTATGGCATCTCTTTTATTACTTGATTGTTCTTAGATTATATTCTAATATTCAAGATAGAGATTGTTGTGTTGATTTGATTGAGTGTTGCTTTGTGATAGATATCTAGGTTTCTATAATCTATGATTATCTAAGCTAATTGACATGTCATTTAGCTTTAATATCTAGGATTGTTTTTAATTGCAAATTCATCATCTTAGATAAGCATATTGGGTTTCCCTTGCTCTATGTTGCATTTGAATATTTATATATTCACTTAGGGTGTTAATCTCTTTTTAGAGAATTAAGTCTTGTGTTGTGACCGGGATTAGGTTACTTAATTCGCAAGCAATCGGACTAGGTTTGCTTATACCGGGATTAGGTAGGTGTGTGATTACTTCCGGGATTAGGTTGTAATCGTTTTACATTTAGTGGATTCGAGGTTCGAGTGTGGCGTACTTACTAGCCCGTGGTTTTTCCCGTAAGGGTTTCCACGTAAATATCAAGTGTTGTTTTATTTTCCGCACAATATTACACTTGCTATATTTTATTGACTATTAGGGGTATTTTCATAATCTTGTTATTAAACGAAAATTGGGTAAAATTAGTTAAAATCTATTCACCCCCCCCCCCCCCCCCCCCCCCTCTCTAGATTAATAGTTTACACACCGTGAGTTCTTTCAATTGGTATCAGAGCGGGTTCCTAAATATAATTAGGTGATCCTTGCTCACTTTGGTGTGTTTTGCATTTTGTGTGATTTTTGATCATTCATACATTTGCATTCATTTCATTCATTCATAAACACTATGAGTGGAAACAGTGGAAATAGTGGTGGCAGCGAGGGTGCCTCAAGCACAAGGCATCCACTTCTTACCGGGTTGAACTATTCCCAATGGAAAGGGAAGATGGAATCCTACATATGTCAAATTCATGACCACGCGTGGATGGCGGTGGAAGATGGATATAATCTACCCAAGATGACTCCCGATGGTGGAGGAGAAGAAGTATTGAAGCCTAAGGCGCAATAGAGTCCGCAAGAATTTGAGGCTTCAAAGTGGAATAGGAAGGCGATGCACGCCATCCTTTGTGCTATGGATGAAAATCAGTATAAGCTTATTCAGAACACTCAAATCGCGAAAGTGGCTTGGGATATCTTACAAGTTGCACATGAAGGAACCGAGGTGGTGAAGGAATCCAAGCTTCAAGTCCTCCAAACTCAATTCGAGTTACTTAGGATGGGAGAGGATGAATGCTTCAATGATTTCGAAATCAAATTGATGGATATCGTTAATCAAAGTCACCAACTCGGAGACCCGTATTCGGATAGGAGAGTCAAGCAGAAAATCATGAGATCTCTCCCAGATAGGTTCGAATCAAAGGTGACGGCTATAAAAGAAAATAGTGGTTATATGGATATGAAGCCGAGTGAGGTGATTGGGAGACTTCTAGCATATGAGTCTAGGAAAGGTCCTATCTCCACACCCACTAAAAAGCAAAAAGGGATTGCTTTAAAAGCCTCCAAGGATGAAAATGAGGCAAAAAAGATTCACTCGGATGAAGATCTTGCCTTGTTTGTAAAAAGGTTCAACAAAGTTATGAAGTTTATGAGAAAGGGCTTTGGATCAAAAGGTCAAGATTCGAAGAAAAAGGGTCCTTTCAAGAAGTTTGAACCTAGGCAAGAAAGGACCGAAAGGAAAGGGGTCCGATGCTTCGAGTGTGGTGGCATACGTCATTTTGCCCCCGAATGTGCTAATCACAATGACAAGAAGAAAGGTAAAGTGATGGCCGCCACATGGAGTGGTAGTAGTGATGACTCCATTGAGGGAGATGAGTCTTCAAGTGATGAAGAACTCATGGCTAACCTCCTAGCTTTTGCCTCCTCCCATAAAAGCAAAAGTGCTAGTGAAAGAGAGGAAGAGAGTCAAGAGGAAAATGACTCAAGTGAAGAAGAAAGTGATTCCTCCTCTAACTCCATAAATGGATTTGTGGAGAAAAAGGTGCTTGCTAAATACCATGCCGAGTTCAATGACTTAGCAATCAAGAGCACGAAAAAGATCAAGATGTTAAGAGAAGAAAATCTTGAGCTTTTATCTCAAAATGACCACTTAAGTGAACAAGTGGGAAAGTTTAAGAAGATAGAAGATGAGCTAAGAAATGACTTAGACTTATCTAGGAGGAATGAAGAAGGTCTAAAGAGGGAATTTGATGAAGCTTTAGAACCTTTAGCTAGGATGGATTCTAGCACCAAGAAACTTGATCATATACTTGGTGTTGGAAAGAATCCGTGTGACAAAAGGGGTCTTAGGTATGAAGATGGCAAGAAGATCTCAACCGCTAACAAGACCGTGTTTGTCAAGAGTTTGAGGAACGAAGAAACTTCAATTGTGCAAACTCCTAGGAAGAAGTTAGAACTAGGACAATGTTCAAATGCACAAGTGAAGATGGTGCCAAGAAGGCAATCTCAATCTTAACCCTCTAGGGTCCCTCAAGCCAACATTCCTCCACAATTGGCTCATAAAGAAAAGAGACCAATCATGCAACCTCAAGCTAGGAAGCAATCTAGACCGGTTCAACAACGAAGATGGATTGAACCCATTCATCCACAAAGACAAGGACAAGGTATGATTCCTTATTTTACTCCTATATGTCACTTTTGTGGATTTGATGGTCATATTAGACCACATTGCTTTCAATATATTAAAATGTGCAAAACTAGAAGCATGATTAAGAAGAAAAAGAAAAGAGCCATGATGCATGTTCCTAGGAATGATGATATTATTATGCATGATCCTAGAACATCTAGAGCCCATGTACCAAAGGCCACTAAGAAAGCTAAGATTGTTTCTAGGTGGATTAGAAAGAATGAAAATGTTTGCCATGTTGCTCAAATAGCCTTGAAGGCAAATTCTTCTAATTTTTGGTATTTAGATAGTGGGTGCTCTAGGCACATGACGGGAAACAAGAGTTTCTTCGAGACTCTTGTTATGGAGGAAGGATGATATGTCACTTTTGGTGATGGATCCAAAAAGAAAGTTGTAGGGAAAGGAACCATTTCCGTTCCCGGATTACCCTTCTTATCCGATGCTTTATTTGTTGATGGCTTGAAAGCCAATTTAATAAGCATTTCACATCTAAGTGATGAAGGATATTCCGTCTTATTTTGTAAAGATGATTGCTCTATCCTAAAGCCCAATGGACAAACTTTATTGAAAGGTATAAGATCCAGTGACAATTGCTATTGTCTTGAAGCTAAAATAGTCTCAAACAATGTGTCCATGGATGAGCAAATTGAGTTGTGGCATGAAAGACTTGGCCACATGAACTTTAGGGATTTACGAACCCTTGGAAAGTTCAATTGTGTGCGTGGCCTCCCTAAGCTTGGGAAGAAAGCCAATGGTGTTTGTTGACCTTGCCAACAAGGAAAACAAACCAAAAGCATGCACAAAAAGGGCAAGTATCTCTCCACCAATGAGCCCCTAGAGCTTCTCCACATGGATCTCATGGGTCCTATACAAATCGAGAGTTTAGGTGGAAAGAGATACATTTTTGTTTGTGTTGATGATTTCTCTAGATTTACATGGACATATTTTCTTAGAGAAAAATCCGAAACTTTTGATAAGTTTAAGATGCTTTGTACTAAAATACAAAATGAAATGAATTCTAACATTAAAAGCATTAAACGGATTAAAAGTGAACATGGGAGGGAATTTTAGAATTCCTATTTTGAAAGCTATTGCAATAGCTTAGGCATCTCCCATAAGTTCTCGGCTCATAGGACACCTCAACAAAATGGAGTTGTTGAGAGGAAGAATAGGGTCCTTCAAGAGATGGCCCGTGTGATGTTGCTTAGCAACAATGTCCATAGAAACCTATCGGCCGAAGCCATCAATACGGCTTGCTATATAGGGAATCGTGTTTTCCTAAGGCCCGGATCTAGAAACACCTCCTATGAGTTATGGAAGGGTAGGAAGCCAAATGTTAGCTACTTCCACACATTTGGAAGCAAATGTTACATTTTAAATGACCGTGATCAACTTGGCAAGTTTGATGCTAAGAGTGATAAGGGTATCTTTATTGGCTATGCCTTGAATAGTAGAGCCTATAAAGTTTTCAACTTGAAGACTCGAACCGTCATGGAATCATCGAATGTTGTTATTGATGATACAAGGCTCAAGTCTAATGACCATGAGGAGGAGGAAGTTTTAGATGATGACTCTTCTTTGGAGAGGGTTGTGGTGACTCCCAATGTTGGGACGTCCAATGACAATAATGAGGTCACACAACCTCTTACTAGAGTCCCTCTCTTGGACTCTAATGAACCCGCTCCATAGGTTAGAAGACTCCATAACAAAGAGGATGTTGTTGGAGATGTGAATGAGGGTGTTAGGACTAGGCGTCAAATAGCTAATCTAATTAGCTACACATGCTACACCTCTCAAATTGAACCCAAAAAGGTTGATGAAGCCTTGAATGATGAATTTTGGGTTCTTGCCATGCAAGAAGAGCTAAACAAATTCGAAAGCAATGAGGTTTGGACTCTAGTTCCTAGGCCTAAAAGCACTAATGTGATAGGCACTAAGTAGATTTATAGGAACAAATCCGATGAGGATGGCAACATAGTGCGGAACAAGGCTAGACTTGTAGCACAAGGGTACTCTCAAATTGAGGGTATCGACTTTGAGGAGACATTTGCTCCCGTTGCCCGTTTAGAGTCCATTAGGCTTCTCTTGTCCATTTCTTGTGTGCACAAGTTCAAATTGCACCAAATGGATGTCAAGAGTGCCTTCCTCAATGGTTTCTTGCAAGAGGAAGTGTTTGTTGAACAACCTAAGGGGTTTGTGGATACACACCACCCCAACCATGTCTATCGCCTCAAGAAGGCTCTATATGGGTTGAAACAAGCACCGAGGGCTTGGTATGAGCACTTCACTCAATTTCTTGTTGACAATAACTACACAAAGGGTAGTGTTGACAAGACACTATTCATCAAGAAAGACAATGATGAGCTTTTCATAGCTCAAATATATGTTGATGATATAGTTTTTGGCTCCACCAACAATACCAAGGTCCAACAATTTGTTGATGTCATGTCTCATGAATTTGAAATGAGTCTTGTTGGTGAGCTTAGTTACTTCCTAGGTTTACAAATTAGGCAATTAGATGATGGGATTTTCATAACCCAAGCCAAATATGCTAAAAACCTAGTGAAGAAGTTTGGTCTTGAAAATGCCAAACATTGTGATACACCCATGAGTACCACTTTGAAGCTAAGCAAGGATGCTAGTGGTAAAAGTGTGGAACAAACGTTATATCGTGGCATGATTGGTAGCTTGCTTTATTTGACCGCAAGTAGGCCCGATATCTCTTTTAGTGTGGGTGTGTGTTCTAGGTACCAAGCAGATCCCAAGGAGTCCCATCTCTCTTCTGTAAAGAGAATCATTCGCTGTGTGAATGGGACATCCAACTATGGGATTTGGTACTCTTTTGACACTAATGCTAGTCTTGTAGGCTTTAGTGATACGGATTGGGCAGGAAATTGTGATGATAGGAAAAGCACATCGGGCGGTTGCTTCTTCCTAGGCAACAACTTGGTGTCTTGGTTTTGCAAGAAGCAAAACTCGAGTTCCTTGTCCACGGCCGAGGCCGAATACATAGCCGCGGGGAGTGGATGCACACAACTCCTATGGATGAAGCAAATGCTAGTAGACTACGGATTCAACCAAGGTACACTCACTCTCTTTTGTGATAACATGAGTGACATTAATATTTCCAAGAATTCGGTGCAACATTCTAGAACTAAGCATATTGACATCCGCCATAATTTCATTAGAGAGATTGTTGAAAATAAATGCATAGTACTTGAACATCTAGGTACTAATGATCAACTTGCGGACCTATTTACTAAACCCTTAGATTCTACTCGATTTAAAACACTAAGTAGATCTATTGGGATATGTCTTGTGGAGTGATGAGTTTTATATTTTCCCCCATATGGGGAACTCAAGCAAAGAGAGCTATTTTGCATTATTGTATCTTGCAAAAAATTCGAAATAACTTATGCCTCTTCTTTTAATTGTTTGAGTAAGCTTGGTTGCACATATGTATATATGTTTTCAATTCAATAAGTGTGAACCTTGCTTGTTTACAATCCATGTCATATTTATGTTCAAACATGCATTTTTGGACTAGGAGATGTATATAGGAAGTATGATTTGAATGACCTATGATTATCTCCATGACATGATGATTCTTTTATAACATGCTAATGTCAAATGAAAAAGCATGAAATTCATATAACATGCTCACATGAAAAGCATGAATTGATGATTGCATATTCTTAAAATGCAAAACTTGTGTGAAAGCTTATGAGACTCAAAATGAATAAAGAATCTAGTATCCGTTCAAAGGAATTTAAATTCCAAATGTCTCTATTTCTTTATTGGTTGACCATGGCTACTATCATACGGATATCTTATCCGGAAAAATCAAATAGGGTGCAAAGTCACTCATAACATGTTTCGCTTATAAAGTTGGATATAGTTGCTCTTAAATTGAAATCAATAAAATCTCTATATCCTTGCTTTTCTCATGACATTGGTGAAATTGGTTTGAATTCTTATTAGAACCCTTTGCCATTTGCTTTGCCAAATACCATTGTATTTTGGACTTGAATGCTACATGTCTTGTTTGCAAAGCATGTTTGATTCACACATTTTCTCAAATAAATCTCCTTGTTTCTCTCCAATTAATTGAGATGCATAAAGTGACTTATATTGATTATGCAAATATCTTGCATGCTACTATCTCTCGTTGCTATGAGTGACCCGGTTAGGGACTACTCCCTTGCCTATATCATGACAAAAAGGGGGAGTAGGATATGGTAAGGGGAGTTGCAAATTGTAGTAGCAATTGTGCATGATTGAGGAGAACATACATTGAGGGGGAGCATTGCATACACATACATTGCATAATGTTGTGCCTAATCTTTTAAAAATGGAAATACTTGTTTTTGTTCTCACTTGATTGATCTTACTTTTTACTTGTATTGGAAATGTTAGAAACTTTATTTTCAAGGATTGATTATTCTACAAGAGGTTGAAGACTTCAAGTTGCATTTTCTTATCTCTTTGTAATGTAGAATATCATTGTAGTCCCCGTAGTTTCTATCTTTTTGTGAGGAATCAATGTGAGTGGTGGTTTTATCACGAAATAGCCAAATGGGGAGATTGTAAGGTTCCCATTTGTTGATTGGCTCATTTCGTGGACAAACCACATGTTGGGGTCCTTTGTAAGGGTAGCTTAGGTGTTGTTGTTATTGCTCAAGCCCTTTGAAGACCTCGTCTTGATAAGCACTCCAAAGGTATATCTCTAGTGCTTATTTTTCTTTGAAGAGATTAGTTGCACACACACACTTAACATACATTGCATATGTGTGCTTTCTCTTCACATGCCACATTTCACACTTGCACCTAAAAGTTATTGTTTGTTGTGTGAATTTGTGACTTGTAATTCGTTTCCCAATAGTATTCGGAAACATCCGTGCATGCACTAGAATGTGCTTGGTTTTACGCGAAGACCGCCTACGGAGAATGCCCTTGGCTTCTCCTTGGTTTTCACCTATGTTGGTGATCGGCGGTTATAATCGGTGGCCTGGCCGCCGAATGAAACCGCCGTTTGCTTCCAGAAGTGTCTGGAGCAATTCTACGGTTACGATCAGCGGTCACGACCGCCGTTCGAAACCTCCGTTCAAGACCTGATTGATTTTATCTCTCGGTCTAATTCGGCGGTTGAATCGGCGGTCACGAAACCGCTAAATGAAACCGCCGTTCATACTTGATTGATTTTATCTCTCGGTTTGATTCGGTGGTTATATCGGCGGTCACGAAACCGCCGAATGGAACCGCCGTTGTTCCCCTGTTCCTCTCGGGTTCAATTCGGCGGTTATAATCGGTGGCCTGGCCACCGAATGAAACCGTCGATCGGTGCATTTCAGAGGCAAACTTGTCTTTTCACATGCTCCATTTTTCATGCCTATAAATACATCACTTTCTCTTGTTCTGAATGTGACTCTTTAATCATTAAGAACCCTACTTTCAAAAGAGAGAATTTTAAGAGAGAAAACAACCAAGTTTGCTCATTAAATACTCAAACCAAAAATCCATTTGCATCAAAGTTCATCTAGCATTCTTTAGCATATCTAGGATGCTTGCTTGCATGGGTCTTTCATCATCACACTTGCTTTGGTAAGATTTTCACTATTATCATATATAATTAGTGTTCTATTTATTATGGCATCTCTTTTATTACTTGATTGTTCTTAGATTATATTCTAACATTCAAGATAGAGATTGTTGTGTTGATTTGATTGAGTGTTGCTTTGTGATAGATATCTAGGTTTCTATAATCTATGATTATTTAAGCTAATTGACATGTCATTTAGCTTTAATATCTAGGATTGTTTTTAATTGCAAATTCATCATCCTAGATAAGCATATAGGGTTTCCCTTGCTCTATGTTGCATTTGAATATTCATATATTCACTTAGGGTATTAATCTCTTTTTAGAGAATTAAGTCTTTTGTTGTGACCGAGATTAGGTTACTTAATTCGTAAGTAATCGGACTAGGTTCGCTTATACCAGGATTAGGTAGGTGTGTGATTACATCCGGGATTAGGTTGTAATAGTTTTACACATTTAGTGGATTCGAGGTTCGAGTGTGGCTTACTTACTAGCCCGTGGTTTTTCCCGTGAGGGTTTCTACGTAAATATCAAGTGTTATTTTAATTTCCGCACAATATTACACTTGCTATATTTTATTGACTATTAGGGTATTTTCGTAATTTTGTCATTAAACGAAAATTGGGTAAAATTAGTTAAAATCTATTCACCCCCCCCATCTAGATTAATAGTTTACACACCGTGAGTTCTTTCAAATTTGATTTTCGGTAACGTTGTACCTGTGGTATGAGATAGGACGAAGGATGCATTTATAAGAAGGTTCAACCCCTTTAAGTATGTGATTGTCGACTGTTGGAGTCAGATCAGACCTAATACGATCTGTAATAGTACGACGTTTGTGGAACCACCTCTGTATCATATCCCGAATCTGCTCTGCAATGGTTGTGATAGGCAGCTTCCGGAGATCTAGAAGAGCTGAGTTCATAGACTCGGCTAATTGGGTAGACATCATCTGGTACCTATTTTTGGGGCAGTAAGCATTTGTGAACTTATCTACCCCAATTTTCATGACGTCGTTGTAGTACCTCTGGTTGCAAGCAGCCATCTGTTGAAGGTCGATATCACACTCATCGCGACGGTGTTTGTAACATGCATTGTAAAAGAATTCTCTTGCAAGACTTCGATTCTTGGATGAGCGTCTAAATTTCTGTGCAATGTGGAAGACACAGAATGCGTGCTGTAAGGATTCCCATTCTTTGATTGGCTTATTTCGTGGACAAACCACGTATTGGGGTTTGTATGTAAGGGTAGTTTAGATGATTGAGAATCATTCTCAAAGGCCCTTTCAAGACCTCAAGGGACGAGCACTCCAAAGGTATACTTCTAGTGCTTAACTTTCTTTGAAGAGATTTAGAAGCACACACACCCTTTGCATTCTTACATTTGTGTGCATTCTCTTCATATGTCACATTACACACTAGCACTTTGATTGTTATATCTTGTTGTGTATTTATGTGTCTTGTAATTCGTTTCCCGATAGTGTTCGGAAACGTCCGCACATGCACTAGAATGTGCTTGGTTTTACACGAAGACCGCCCACGGAGAATGCCCTTGGCTTCTCCTTGGTTTTCACCTCTATTGGTGATCGGCAGTTATTATCGGCGGCCTGGCCACCGAATGGAACCGCCGTTTGCTTCCAGGAGCAATTCTGCGGTCACTATCGGTGGTCACGACCGCCGTTCATACCTCATCGATTTCGATCTCTCGGGTCTGATTCGGCGGTTGGGATCGACGGTCACGAAACCGTCGAATTAACCGCCGTTTATGCTCTGTTCTTCACGAGCTCAATTCGGCGGTCATGATCGGCGGCCTGGCCGCCGATTGAAACCGCCGAACGGTGCGTTTCAAGGGCAAACTTGTCTTTTCACATGCCCTGTTCTTGATGTCTATAAATATCACACTTTCTCATTTTCAGATTTAATGTTCTTTAACTCTAAGAACCCTAAACTTCAAAGAGAGACATTTGAGAGAAAATCAAATCAAGAACACCTTTTTTTTTAACACTCAAACACCATTCTCATATGCATCAAAATATCATCTAGCATTTTCTAGCTTAGTTAGGATGCTTGCTTGCATGGGTTTTGGTCAACACATATTCTTTGGTAAGTTCTTCACTATTATCATACATAATTAGTGTTTTATTTATCATTGACATCTCTTATAATATTTGTATGCTCTTGAATATATTCTAGATACAAATTAGAGATTGTTGTGTTGACATGATTGAGTGTTGTATTTTTGATAGCTATCTAGGTTTTGTTAATCTATGTTTAGCTAAGCTATTTGACATGTCATCTAGTTTTTAATATCTAGGATTGAATTAATTGCATAATCACTATCCTAGATAAGCATATAGCGTAACCTAGCTCTTAATTGCATTTTGGATATTTTATATATTCACATAGGTTGTATTATCTCTTCTTAGAGAATTAAGTCTTGTGTTGCTATCGGGATTAGGTAGCTTAAATCACAAGCAATTGGACTAGGTCCACTTATACCGGGATTAGGTAGTTGAGATGATTATTGATTGGGATTAGATCATTAAACCGGGATTAGGTTGTAATCATTTCAATTAGTGGATTCGAGGTTCGTGTGTGGCGCACCTAACAGCCCGTGGTTTTTTCCCGTGAAGGTTTCCACGTAAATATCTTGTGTCATTTATAATTCCGCACTTTTTACACTTGATATTTATATTGACTAGTTAGGGGCATTTTCGTAATATTGACATACATGCGAAAATTGGGTATTAAAGTTTAAAATCTATTCCCCCCCCCCCCCCCCCCATCTAGATTGTTTTATACACACCGTGCAATATTTGTTTCACGTGCTGTGCATCTGGGAAAACCTTTTTCATCACTAATATAATGCCTCTGTGACGATATGAAACGATGACCAGATCCTGAGGAGAACCAATCCCCTTCTTCAATTCAGAAAGGAACCATGTCCAAGATCCCTTACATTCTGAGGCTGCGAAACCAAATGCCAATGGGTATATTTTTGAGTCTCCGTCTTTGGCCGAGGCTATAAGTAGCACCCCTTTGACAGATCCCGTCAAGTGGGTTGCATCGATGGAAACGACGGGTCTGATAACACGGATAAACCCTTATAGACAAACACCGATTGCCATGAAGCCATACTTGAACCGGTCTTTCGAGTCTGTCTCGATGTTTGTTAGGGTACCGGGATTGGCTTGCTTCAGCATGTAAAAGTACGCCGGTAACTTTTGAAAAGACTTCAACGGATCCCCGTACTGTATTTTCAGAGCATGGAGTCTAGCCCGGTTAGCTTTGTTATACAAAAGGTGCACCCCGTGCTGAGACCCCATTTCCGCTATGATATCTTTAGCTCGGATTTTGCATCCCCGGAACTGTGAATTTTGGGGCATACAGTTCCCCAACGACATAGGCACTGACTTGGTTAAAGTGAAGACCATAGTTTTGGACTTTGCATGTGTGTGTATCTCGATATACATTGACGTACCAGTGAGTTGCATGGCACTTCTTCACCGCACGTACCAACCATTGACAATTGAGGTCGGTACACGATGCCTCATACCGCGTTGTGGTCGACCGCGTAACCCTGTACTAGAAATGGTTTTCCATTGCGTACACACCCAACACCTTCTTCATTTCATCCTTGTGTTTGAATATCTTGCCTTTATGAATGAATGTATGGTCCGATTGGGATTTGAATGCGCTGCATTCTTTTACATTTTCAAAACAGACATGGTCAAACCCTTGCAATTTATGCCTAGACAGATTATGATCAGGAGGGGTGTGAACGTAAGTGGTGTTATCCTGGTCAGCAAGTGGTACATTGTTTGTAATACATGATACAAAAATGTTATTCGTGTTAGGACTGGGCATGGGATGGACCTCTCTATATGCAACATGTATCTGATGATGCTATAAAGGCTGTCGATGTGTTTCCTGTTCATTACTAGGAACCGATGATGCCTTGCAATGTGTTCCACAACCTATGGCATCATCTTCAGCAATGTGTACATTCGTACAATCGACATCATGGATTGTAGAATGCTTTGACTCGGACTGAACATCCTTTGCATTATTTTTAGATCGACCTCCGCAAGACTCCAAAGGATGTATGCTATCATTAACACCCATTCGGTTGGTTCTGCTTGAAAATGTGTTGGAACCTCTGACCAGTGGCATATTGTCAAAAAGCAACCGCTTGATTGATATATGCGACAAGGACTCATCACCGGGTGTTTGGTTCGGAATAAAATTTATGCTGGGAGAATCGGATATACATGTTACCGGTGAACAACCACTTGGGGTAACTGTATATTTTGCCTTCTTCTTTAACTGTGGCGTTACCGACTTATTCACCGTTGACAATGGCGTGCTGATGTAAATAGGTTGACTGTTGGGTTGATTTTGATCAACCGAAGGTTTTACAGTTGAATCTTTATTCTGGCTGAGTACCTCTGCGATATGTCCCGGTACAGGATTGTGAAACACCGAAACATAACATTTAGGATTCTTTTTGTTATGCGAAATGAAGATTTGAAAATCAGCATCAAAACTCATTTCAACAACGGTGCCTAAAAGTAAGGTACTGAACTTCATATCGACTGCATTGCAGTTCAACCCAAACCGATCGCATATCTTATCCGACAACGTTTTTAGTGTATCCTTCGGTGTCACAACCAACAAGAAAATAGTTTTTTGGTTGAAATCAATATCTTTCCAGACTCCATCATAGTTCACTATCAATATAACCATTTCAGAAACAATACAAACGGTCAAGTATGCACACCGGAAAATCTTTAACCGGATACGGTGGTTGTGGTATTGTATGAAATGGCGGTAAAAATATTAGGAATGACGGTGAAATCAAGTCTAAGCAAATATTATCAAGGAGCAGAGTATCAACTGTTTGGGTGTTTTCCAATGTCTGAACACACATTGAGTTCTAATAAACTGAAATACGCTTTTTTTAATCCCATTACGTACGCCTAAGTCTTACCTTTACGGCTTTACCTAAATATAACAAAAACCACAACATATCAACACGACGTAAATAATTTCAAGGCATAAAATATCACCTAAGCATAATAATATAATATTATGCTGAATATGTTTTTTAAAATATTCAGCTAAATTTGTAGAATGAACAGACATAAATGTTCTTCTGTTACAAAAACTATTCAATGTAAAATGTGTTCAAATTTTAACATTGAATAAGATATGAATTATTCTTCTGTAATTAAAATTAGGGTGGTGTGTGTTTTTTTTATTTTTTATTAACCTGTGGATTTTTTTGTAACGGGGGGTACGGTGGTCTTGAGCCCCCCACCTATCCCCACACAGGTGGCCCCATGGTCATATCATGCACTGGTTTTTAATTATAATTCATTCACCTTCCCCATGGTGATTAGATGTTTCTTCACTATTAACATTCTTAAGTATAATTTGGAATCTAACCGGCCATGTCCAGCATTCGTCAATATTGGTACGCAAATAGTGGTAATGGTTCAATGTCAATGCATGATATCGTTGCTCGTTGGATAGAGATTAATGCATGTGTAAGGATTCCCTTTAATTGATTGGCTTATTTCGTGGTCAAACCACATGTTGGGGTTTGGTTGTAAGGGTAGTCTAGGTGATTAAGGTTGAAGATCAAAGACCCTTTCCAAGACCTCAAGAGGACAAGTACCAAAGGTATATTTGTAGTGCTTACTTTGCCTTGAAGAGATATAGTTGCACACACACACAACATGCATAACTCTTATTCTTGAATGTTGTGTTTATATTCTGTGTGCATTGTGATTTATTGATTATTCAATATCTCTTCTTGCATGTTGAATTGATTGCATCTTGTTATATGATAATGCCATGACATGATAGGCATTAGGATGCATTCAATACCCACACTTGCACTTCATGCATGATTAGCTTTTACTGTGGAGAAATTCGTTTCCCGAAGGTTGTTCGGAAACGTCCGCGCGTGCACGTTGATGTGCTTTGTTTTGCGCGATGATCGCTGGTGGAGATGCCTTTGGCTTCTCCTTGGTTTCACCATTTTTGGTGAAACAGCGGTTACGTTCGGCGGCCTGGCTGCCATTCGAAACCGCCGAATGAGACCTGATTGAAATATATCTCTCGGGTCCAAAACGGCGGTTATGATCGGCGGTTTAGAAACCGCCGAACGAAGTCGCTGAAGTTCCCCTGTTCCACTCGGGAGCCATTCGGCGGTTCAAGTCGGCGGCCTGGTCGCCGAATGAAACCGTCGATCGTGCGATTTCAGGGGCAAAATTGTCTTTTCACTTGCCCTGTTCTTGATGTCTATAAATATCACACTTTCTCATTATCTGAATAAGTTCTTTGACTCTTAAGAACCCTAAACTTCAAAGATAGATTTTGAGAGAAAATCAAATCAAGAACTCACCTTTAACCACTCAAATCAAACCCCTTTTGCATCAATTTTCATATTGCATCTCCTATGTCTATATAGATTGCATCCATGTATGGGTTTGCATCATCACAACTTGCTTGGTAAGATTTTGATTAATTTCATCTTATTATAGTATTTTAAATACCAAGCCATCTCTTTTAATTTACTTGTATGTTTTAGATCATATGCTAAATACAAGAAAAGAGATTATTTGTGATGAATTGATTGAGTGTTGTTTGTGATAGCTAATTAGGTTTTTAATTAATCTTGATTAGCTAAGCTATTTGACATGTCATTTAGCAATTGATATCTAGGGTTGATTTAAATTGATTATCTCATCATCCTAGATAAGCATCTAAGGTTACCTAGCCTTGTTTGTTATTTGAATATTCATATATATTCACATAGGTTGTTTCTCTTCATTGAGAAGTAAGTCTTGAGGCTAAGAGTGCTTAGGCCTTAAGCAAATTGGAATAGGGTTGCTAATAAAGGCCCGCTGGGTAGAAGTGAGGGGTTACAGACCGGAGTGTTAGACGAGGTCTACATAGGTTGTAAACTTCATTTCAATTAGTGATTTCGAGTTCCGAGTGTAGCGCACTATACAGCCCGTGGTTTTTCCCAGTGGTTGGGTTTCCACGTATATATCAAGTGTTATTTAAATTCCGCATCTTATTACACTTGTATGTATTTTTGACTAGTAGGGGCATTTTCGTAAAATTGACTTGCATGCGAAAATTGGGTAATAATCGTTAAAATCTATTCACCCCCCCTCTAGATAACATATTTAGAACACACCGTATTCTTTTCAGCATGCAACCGGTGCATTACACCCATCCAATGGGTACATGCCATGTGGCAAGATATACTCTTTTCGGTCAGGTGGCATGCAATCATTGGTTAGAGTGCAGTGCACCCCGTGCATGCAAGGTTTTCTCCTCGCATGAACTCCCTTACAGAAATCTTAAAATAGATAGTACAATCTGATTTCGTAACCCCATATTTAATTGTCAAATCTAGGACCGGAGAAAATATTGTGTGGGACTAGCACGTGGTGAGAACATGAGACAATCCAATGACATTGCAACAATTAAAATTATATAATTATTTTTATGTTCCCCATATAAACGGTGCAATCTCATTGGATGGTTTCACGGTCTCTTAGTGTCGCAGTCCCATGCCAGATTTTGTCACACGACGGACCCCATTTGTGTAAAAGTGTGCACATTAAAGTCTTTTTAATTTATTCAATATTGTACAAGCAATGATGGTCATGCAATATGGGAGTGGATGGGTTTCCGGTCAATGACGGACTTCCCATCAATGTCGAAGTCCGTAAGGCTTATGACGATTTCATCGCGTTATTTGCTGACGTACTCTACTTTGTTGAACAGTTAGGTGAGGGAAATACGCTTTTGTGGTTCAAAGCCATTTCCAACCCTAATCCTTAATTTTGTGGAAGTTTTGAAGTAAATTGGTGGGACTATTAGCATACACTAATCTCATTTTCCAAATCCAACCCATTAAAACCTATGTTACCCTTAACTGAATATTCCCTACAATATTATCTGTGTTCCTTTTTATCAAATGTCTCAGAACAATTAAAATGTGATCCCATAATATACAAAATATTGCAACATGTTAATAAATGTTTAAAATTGATCAAGCTGCTCATTAACAAACTCCCCGAGCCCCGTTAGTGTAATCAATTAATGTTAGGATTATGCTCAATAGCAAAGAGTGTAATAGTGTTTTTGACAATCTATTCATATTAATAATGTGATTTCTGGTTTAATAAATCTTATAGCATTTATAGTTTAAATATTATAATTGTCAAAAATAAATAATCATAAGGTCAAAAGACTATGAGAAAAGAAGAATTGTTCGTACATCTGGATATGTATGTGGTAGACACAATTCTTTAGTTAGTCTTGAATAATGTTCACAACTTAAGTTAAAGGTTGGGCACCTTTATCTTGTTAAAGTTATAGATTCTTTTACTGGCATTTGAGTGGGATCAAATGTGTTATGATGAGTCTAAAATCATCAAAGTGGCTTTGAGTAAAAGATCTAGTGCACTAGGTGCATTGAACTGGATCACAATGAAATACTTTATCTAGAACCGTCAGTAGATAAAAGTCTTTTCATTATCAGGACAATCAGAGAGTCTATCTTAATCCTGAGATAAATGATGGACTTATGGTTGCAAGTGTTATCATTTGAGTTATCAATGAGTACGATTATATAGCATAGTCTATCCTCGATAGTTTGGTGGTATTCATTTGTTATCGATAGAGGACTTCATTTATAGATATGGACATCGTGGCTCCATTTATTAAATGAGAGTAGAATATCATCATATGGATGTTTTGAGGTATTGGATATTAAATCTTAACGTTAAGTTTTCGATAGAGTCTATTGAAACATGGCTTCTGGACAAGTCAAAATATCCAAGTTCAAAATGTGGTCATATGAGATAAATAATGTGCAAATTATATTCTTAATATATTAAATACAATTCTAGATGGACCCATAAATTGGTCCGGTAGAATATATCAAGTGATCCATGCAAGTCCGTGTGGATTGGGGATCTTGGCGGGCCTATCTAAATTTAAGCTCCAATAGACATAACCCAATCACAATCAACAAATGATTCACTTAGGTTCAATCTATTAATTTTAGTTCATTCCACTAAAGAACTAAAATTGCACTCTTAAATAAAGATGGAATAAGTAAATGATTCTCATTCATACCCTAGACAATCTTATAGGAGATGGTGTATCCTCGTGAAGAATATCAGTAATCGCCAAGAGCTCATAGACCGCCTATAGCTCTCTAAGTTACCATATTTACTCATATGACCACATTTTGAACTTGGATATTTTGACTTGTCCAGAAGCCATGTTTCAATAGACTCTATCGAAAACTTAACGTTAAGATTTAATATCCAATACCTCAAAACATCCATATGATGATATTCTACTCTCATTTAATAAATGGAGCCACGATGTCCATATCTATAAATGAAGTCCTCTATCGATTAACAAATAAATACCACCAAACTATCTAGGATAGACTATGCTATATAATCGTACTCATTGATAACTCAAATGATAACACTTGCAACCATAAGTCCATCATTTATCTCAGGATTAAGATAGACTCTCTGATTGTCCTGATAATGAAAAGACTTTTATCTACTGACGGTTCTAGATAAAGTATTTCATTGTGATCCAGTTCAATGCACCTAGTGCACTAGATCTTTTACTCAAAGCCACTTTGATGATTTTAGACTCATCATAACACATTTGATCCCACTCAAATGCCAGTAAAAGAATCTACAACTTTAACAAGATAAAAGTGCCCAACCTTTAACTTAAGTTGTGAACATTATTCAAGACTAACTAAAGAATTGTGTCTACCACATACATATCCACATGTACGAACAATTCTTCTTTTATCATAGTCTTTTGACCTTATGATTATTTACTTTTGACAATTATAATATTTAAACTATAAATGCTATAAGATTTGTTAAACCAGAAATCACATTATTAATATGAATAGATTATCAAAAACACTATTACACTCTTTGCTATTGAGCATAATCCTAACAATCTCCCACTTGCGCTATAGCAAATGTGTCATATCTCTCATTCCCATGTACCCCTATATACAAATTCCCTTAAAAGATGATACTTCCTTTCAATGTGTTTTCCTCTGTTACGACTTCTTGGTTCTTTCGAATTAGCCACTGCTCCACTGTTGTCACAGTAGATAGTGTTCATCTTATTCGCACTGGGAACCACTTCCAAGTCAATCAAGAATTGGTGAAGCCAAACAGCCTCTTTGGTAGCCTCGCATGCAACAACATACTCAGCTTCCATGGTGGAATCAACAATACATGATTGCTTGATACTCCTCCATATGACTGCTCCTCCTCCAATAGTTAACACAGATCCTAATGTGGATTTTCTAGAGTCAGAATCTGATTGAAAATCAGAATTTGTATACCTAACGGGAATTAAATCCCATCCAGAGTATACAAGCATATTATCTCTCGTTCTCTTGAGATACTTGAAAATATGCTTGACTGCCGTCCAGTGATCAGGACCAGGTTTCGATTGAAACCTGCTAACTATGCCAACAGCAAAACAAATATCTGGTCTAGTGCAGAGCATTGCATACATGAGACTTCCAACTGCCGAGGCATATGGAACTCTACTCATGAATTGCTCTTCATGCTCATTCTTAGGAACTTGTTCCTTAGAAAGTTTGATTCCATGTCTGAAAGGTAACATACCTTTCTTGGAATCCTGCATGGAAAACCTACACAAGATCTTGTCTATGTATGAAGCTTGGGATAATGCAATCGTTTTATTCTTTCTATCCCTTATTACTTGGATACCTAGAATAAAACTTGCTTCTCCTAAGTCCTTCATATCAAATTGTTTTGCTAACCATTCTTTTACTGATGTCAATACACCTACATCGTTTCCAATGAGTAGTATATCATCAACATAAAGAATCAGAAAAATCAACTTGTTGCCCTTAATCCTCTTGTATACACAAGGTTCGTCAAGATTCTGAATAAATCCAAAACCTTTCACAGCTTGATTGAACCATATGTTCCAGGATTTGGATGCTTGCTTTAATCCATATATGGATTTCTGCAACTTGCATACCTTTTCCATTTGGCCCTTTTCAATGAATCCTTCTGGTTGCATCATGTAGATGCTTTCGTCAAGACTTCCATTAAGGAAAGCTGTCTTGACGTCCATTTGCCAAATCTCTAGATCTAAAGATGCTGTAATGGACAAGAGTATCCTAATGGATTTAAGCATGGCCACAGGAGAGAAGGTTTCCTCGTAATCGATACATTCTTTCTGTGTATACCCTTTAGCTACCAATCTAGCTTTAATTTAGATAGGCCCGCCAAGATCCCAAAATGTTGCTAGCTACCAATCTAGCTTTAATTTACTTGCTTTTCTAGGATGGACCAAAATTGTTGCTATTTATTTATTTAAGAGTGCAATTTTAGTTCTTTAGTGGAATGAACTAAAATTAATAGATTGAACCTAAGTGAATCATTTGTTGATTGTGATTGGGTTATGTCTATTGGAGCTTAAATTTAGATAGGCCCGCCAAGATCCCCAATCCACACGGACTTGCATGGATCACTTGATATATTCTACCGGACCAATTTATGGGTCCATCTAGAATTGTATTTAATATATTAAGAATATAATTTGCACATTATTTATTTAATGGGCTGATCAGTTATATTAATAAATTAATGAAAGGCATGTGGGCTTGTTTCTTTTAGTAAGAATGAGTCTGGTTCGCCTTTTATTAAGGTCCAATGGATTTAATAAAATAGAAAACAATATATAGATATATTAATATATATGGCCGAGATATATATATGATATTATATTGTTTTATTTTTATTATTTGATTAAATGGAAATTAATTAATTGATTAATTAATTATTTAATTAAAAATCAAAATCTTTTTCTGACTAGGAAATATGTTTCTTAGCAGTATACTATTGTGGTAGTATAATAAATATAAAAGACTTTATTTGGTAAGTAGATAAATAAAGGATTTATTTATCTAGTCAAATTAGGAAGTCTTTGATATAGTCACAAATGCACTAAAGAGTTGGATTAGGGTTTGTATATAATATATATGCATGTGAAATATATAGATAATATATGCATGAATGCATGCGGAAATATATTTATACATGCATGAGGAATGGAAATAAATATATGCATGAATGCATGGGGAAATATATATATACATATATGCATGCGGAATTCATGCGGAAATATATATATATACATATAGGCATGCAGAATATGTAGGCTATATGTTTGAGATATATATATAAAGTAGGATTCAAGCATATATAAAGAGATATATATATATACATATTTTTTGCATGGGACTTGCGGCCACTAAATATATATATATATATATTATTTGTATATTTTAAGGAACCCTAAGGTCTTTGGCTTGAGAGTTTTTTCTTTTGCTAGAGAAAAATAGAATCCAACTCTTAGACTAGTGTGATTTTCGGCCAAGAGGAATAGAGAGAAAAGTTTGTTCTTATTTTGATAGTGCACTAGTAACTTTTATATCAAAAGGTTTTGTGCACAATTTCGAATAAGGTTCATGCGAGTTTCGATCTAATAATTGTGAATTCAAAAGTGACCGGAACATTCTTTGTAGCCTCTTGGAATTTGTTGTGACTAACGAAAAAGAAAAAGTTTTGTTAATCCATCCTCAGGTACACAATTCAAAGAGAAGGGAGACCACGCTCCTAGGTGATTCACGTTCGTGATTGGATTGGAAGATCTTGCGGATTACCATCGACGCAATGTCAATCGGATCATGCGACAAAGGTATGATATCTTTAGTATTATATGTTAATTAATTAGAGGGTTAAGGTTCAAATTATGGAAAAATTTTAAACTATACTAAACTCCTATTTTAGTCTCGCTTCCGCTGCGTGTACTACGGTATTTTTCCCTACAATTAAGTGATTTTCTGTAAATAACAATTTCTAAATGTTATGTAGTATACACATAATTCTAGTTGAATAAAAAGGTTTTGATATATATATATATATGGGATATATAATAACGAAAAAAAAGTAAAAAAGAAGCATTCATTTTTAAAACCATATGATTGGAATACATTTAATTGGTTACGGGTATATCTCGTAATTCGGAAAACCATAAAATAAGGGATACAATAAAACAATATGATGACAAATATTTCATACAATATAATGGTTGAACTCTGATTCAGTTAAACTTGAGGGTTTTCCCATATTGTGAATTGTTTGCTTACTTTAGCACTGTTGCGCCAGTCACGGGGGATTGCACTGCACTGTTCATATGCAGCCAATTCGCCGAATTGGAGGACCGCTGGTTGGAGAGATTTTGTTGCTCAAATTGGATGATTTGCTCAAAGTTGCAGCTGGGTTGGAGATGCCGGGTTTTATGCACTCTTAATTAGAAGTTAGAGCATGGGATTCACCGTGATATCAGCAATTAAAAGAAAAACAAACTTTTCATAGCAGTTTATCACTAGCAAAAACACAACAGAACATTAACACACTACGCTAACTGGTACAAAGACCCTTAATTACCCATAATTACAACACAAAACATGAAAGTCAAGGATTAACTCATAAAAACCTAATCCATATAATACATATAAGTTGAACTACTTGTGCTCTATACGATCCACTGTATGGACACACCCCTCTTGCTGGACCACGTTTCGCCTGTCCATGTAGGTGGACCACAAATACAACCTAATGGTTGTTATTAAAAAGGCTCCGTAGACAGTTCCGACGAACAGTACGGCAAGCCATAGCCCCTTGGTATTAGTATGCTTGGGAGATGTTACCTAGGAGGTTTTCGTGTCAGTGGAAAATTTATTAGGATCCAACGGCTGTGAATGCATCCAATATGGCAAAAACATGGACTTAAAGGTCCACGAATAGATAGAACATGTCTGCATAGTGTTGCCATTTAAAGTGGTCAATCCCACAAACACGTCAGTGTCAGGCCATATTTTCGACAAGTCAATTGAGTAAGAGAGGAGAGGATTCACAGGTTTTATATTACCAGAATGACACAACCTAACCTCTAAACTCTTTGCACTAGCATCATAATCGATCCATGAATCCAATTTCTTATCACTGTTAAGGAACATATTCTGAGATGAAATATTGCATAATTTAACAGATAATAGACTGTCAACGTCAATGCCGACGTGATTTCCATTCAAATCACCATACTCGATATCGAAAGAGGTGTCAAATTCAACAACCACCACCCTAAACTTGGTTTTGTGCAAACCCATCTTAGAGAGACCAAATGAGCTCTTACCCACATCGGTAAAACGATAACCCTTCGGAACCATAAAAAAAGCCAAACCATCACCACTCTAGTTTGACATTGAAAAAGAGAAAATCGTAGAGAAAGAAGGAAATGTCAGAGGATTACCTTCCATGAGCTTAATGGGTTTTTTGTACATCAGTCGCCCAGCACTTGATCGATCCGAGGTTGTGAGCTGAACAGAAGACCCACCATTGACAGCCATTACAGCTCCATAGAAACAAATTTCGGACCGGCACCTTGGAAATTCATCAAAGCTGTTGAGGACAACAGGACAACTTGGCTCAGCAGAAAGGACTTTCAAGCTGCAAATGAACAGAATAATGGTTGTAAGGTAATTTGTCATGGAAAATTTGGCCATATCTAGAATGGGTTTTTGACTATTTGAGTGTATCTGGAGTTTGTCTCACCTTTTAAATGAAGGATTCAAATCGGCTAAGTGGTTGTCCAGATAAGCCCTACATCCCCAACCATGCTCCCTAAATTTTTATATTTTAGCTCAAATGTTATTTTAGCTAGCAACTATTCATGAGATCACTCCAACCATGCTCCGTAAATGTTTGCTAAACTTTTGTTTTAAATACCTTTTAAATGAAGGATTCAAATCGGCTAAGTGGTTGTCCAGATAAGCCCTACATCCCCAACCATGCTCCCTAAATTTTTATATTTTAGCTCAAATGTTATTTTAGCTAGCAACTATTCATGAGATCACTCCAACCATGCTCCGTAAATGTTTGCTAAACTTTTGTTTTAAATTGTATTTAATAACCAAGCTCTCATGATATCATTTTTTTAATAACAAAATCAATTTAAAAATATTAAAAACATAAGAGAGAGAAGATAGGGAGCTCCCTACATTTGGAGAGCCATCAATAGGCTCTCTAAAACAGGGAGCCATTTAGGGAGCCCCTTTGAGTGCAAAAAAGCTAAATTGGCTCCCTATTTTAGCTGAGGAGGCCATTTAGGGAGCCCATTGGAGATGCTCATGACATTTGCCATCAAAATCAACATTCACAGTTAAACACATCGAGAAATACAACAGAAAATTGTCAACTGCCTATCGCAATTATGTAGGCATATGGGCGTTGGCGTAGAAAAGAAATCTAAAAAGGCTTTTTTTTTATTGGAATACAACAACAACAGGATTACAGATCCAGAACATGATTACATGATTACAACAACCGGGACCCGTCGAGAATCGATTTCCAAGCGCAGTCCAGACTAGAGGTCCCACGGACGGGGAGAGAGAACCCACACGAAGGAGGGACAACCACCCACACAAAGTGGGACAACACCCATGTTTTTAAATGGGCCAAGGAAAATTTGCATAATTCTATGCATACACTAGGTCTTGGACCTTGGTGGTGGGGGGTTCCCAAATGAAGGCCCACCACTATGGCAATGGACTATGTGTAAATCTAAAAAGGCTTGATAGTTGATAAAAAGGTTCATAAAAATCGAAAGGGGATTTTTCAGGTTTCACGAAGTTCCAGTTGCATTTTTTGGACTCAAATCGGCTGTCAAATTTTGGTGTTCCAATTTGTATCCAACCAAACAATTTGGGACATGTGTGCACATTTAATTATTATTTTTCAAGTGCTTCTATATATGTGCACACATGTCCCAATTTGGTTGGTTGGACACAAATTGGGACACCAAAATTTGACAGCTTATTTGAATCCGCATTTTTAATATGTGCTATTAACAAAGGAAATAATTCATTGTTTTGGGCCGGTCACCCCCCATTTTCGATTTATGCGTATAATACTATTTATAAAACAATGTCACAATTCAAAACCCTGAGACGTGGCCATGTTTGGAGCCCTGTATCGGAGTGTACAATGATTACGAATGTTGTAGTGTTAAAAAGAGGGGGGGGGGGGGGGGGGGGGGGGGGGGGGGGGAGTATACTTGTTAAGAGGCAAATACCCACACCATGTTCAGAAATAATGCAAGTTCCACTTATTTTCTGTAAATTGCTACAACTACTTTATGTGAAATATTCATGTCCATTTGCATCAAAGTTATAACAAACAGACATATTGACACACTAAAGCATAACATATTAACTAGCGTCAACATCTTTATGCCACTGACACTAGTTTCCAAATTCTGCATTCGTCCATTTAAATATGTTTCCAGGTTGTGCATGTTTGCATGTAGCATTTCCACTTCTTCGTCGGTAGATGTAGTATGTCGACCGTTAGATGTAGAATCTCTACCGCCTTCAGCAGTACTTAGGAAACGTCCCTGTAAATTTGCACAATCGGGCTCCCACCAACTAAAAAATTTGCATTGTCGTTGCGCACAAATAAAATACAGCTTACCTGGATTATCTTTCTATTCAGATATTTTCACAGCAGCCTTCTTCCCACATCTGCATGATTTGTTCCTGAACATTCCCAAGCCACCATTAATATTGCTTCCTGAGCCTAAACTTCCTTCCATGGTTGTTGAATGTAAGAGAATTGTGTGTGATTGTTTAATGGGAAACAGATAGGGAACCCATACAATGTACGATTCAGGAAAGTAGCAGAATATAAGTTGTGTAAGAACGTGAACATCCAATTTACAGACACCAGGTTTATATTGCCGTAAATATAGCCGTTGGAGACCAACGGTTGTATTCAGGGGTTCAAATTGTAGTTGCAACAATGCCAACACGTGTTCAACTCAGAAAAGTGTCTTCAAAAAATGAAAAGGACAATGTACTTAGCTAATGACCAGTCTGTACCCAATGGAGTGACCCCTCCACTTAAGTGTTGCCACGTGTCCTTTTTGTTGAAGATTGCTAGCCATGTGGTAATACAACATTCGGGGGTCAGTACCTTTGGTACTGACTGGTTAGAACCCAATTATTTTCCATATAAATAACTTTTGTCATTGACATTGGAATTTGCTCCAATACACAATTTGTACAGGGCAGAGTAAGAATACACGAATAAAAGGCGGATCTCACGTGAAAACATCCCATCTAGTCATTAAGTACCACCCATCCTCTAAAATCATGTTTCCAAGACAATTTTAGAGGATTTTGGAGGATTAGTTGCTCCCACCCACCCTCTAAATTGTTGTTTCGAAGAAAAAAATAGGAGAACCTCCAATCCATTCTCTGAATTTTGAGAACTATTTCCCATCCTCTAAACCACTTTTTAAATTTTTTTATTCCGATTATATCCTTTTAACTTTTGCATTAAATTCAATTAATGTGTAATAAAATTTAATTTATACATTTTATTAACCTAAAAAATATACCATTAGAAATGTCTCATTTAGATCTTTAAAATGAGTCTAATATTGAATATTAATTAATAATTTTTTATTTACCATACTTTATCATTTCGGCAATCTCTTATTACAAATTGATAATTATAAGTTAGTAATAAAATAAAAACTAAAACATAGTATTAAAATGATAAATATTAATATTAAAAATTACAATAACATAAAAACATTAAAATAAAGAATAATGAAAATATAAGTTATTTTAAGATACAAAGAAATAGGGATAGAGATAGAGTCATAGAGATAAGGATAGAGAGTGTGGTGGGCGTGCAATATTTTTAGAGATGGAGTTATGGGAGGAATATTCCCTTATAGTTCTCTATTTTAGAGATAGAGATAGAGAATGGGTGGGAGATGTAACCGATACATGGATAGTCAAATCAATCACGATAATTTTTATGCTAATCAATTTTTTATTTTCCAAATTATTATACTTGCTAGGCTCGTTTGGTGCACCGTATTGGACCGTATTGTATTGGACTATATTATAATTAATTAATTCAAACCATTGTTTGGTAATGCACTCGCCTCTCCCTATTAGGTTATTTCTATATGACTTTATTGTTTTATATTATATTATAAAATAATAATAATTTAAAACAAATATTTTATAATTAATTTAAAATATCCTGACCATGAATAAATCAATAAATAATGATATTAATCGGTGATACAAGTATGATGATAAATGGAATATAAATGGAGTATGAGACTTGATACAAGTATGCCATGTTTTATTTGGATCCTGTAATATGTTATACATTGTTATGACATATGTACTTATGTGACATGTTTTAGTTGTATACCGAATATGTTTTTATTTTGAATGAATTATCAAATATGTTTTCAAATATTATTATTATTTTTAAAATATAAATATATATTATTTTAATGGCCGTATCTGTATCCTAGTTTGTAAGGATTCCCGTTGTTTTTAATTGGCTTATTTCGTGATCAAACCATATGTGGGGATTCTTTGTAAGGGTAGTTTAGATGTTGTTGTTATTACTTAGGCCCTTTGAAGACCTCATTATTGACAAGCACCAAAGGTAATACTCTAAGTGCTTACTTGTCTTGAAGAGATAGTTGCACACACTCACAACTCATGCATATGTTTAATCTTTGTATGTTGTGTTTCTTTTTGTTGTGCATCAATGCCTATTTACATCTCTTCTTGCTTGTTATTATGATTGCATCTTGTGTTTATAACATCATAGCATTTAGGCTTTTAGGATGCATCTTAGTTTACCTTTGTTCCTCTTGCATGATTGCTTGTGGGGTTCAAAGTTGTGGGCTGTGCGCTGGTCCACCTGCGCCTGTCATCCAGCGCCGCTCACCGGTGCAAAACGCCCAGTGGCGTGCCGCTGGTCGTACGCTGGTCCACACCAGCGTAGTCCACCAGCGCAGATCGTCCAGTTCTCTGTCGCCGGTCGTGCGCTGGTCTACACCAGCGCAAGGCCACCAGCGCTGATCGCCCAGTATGGCTCCGCTGGTCTGGCGCCTGTGTGAGCGCATGTCGTCCAGCGCCAAAGCAAAAATGTGCGTGTGCGCTGGTCCTGCGCCTGTCGTCCAGCGCAAGGCCACCAGCGCACAGAGCAATTTCTGGTGCGTTTTTTAAAACGACCACACTTCACTTATGGCTCCTATATATATAACACTTTGACTTTAGGTCTGCCAAGAGAGTTCATATTCATATTCTATACTTAGGATATTTTTCAAGAGAAGAAAAATACACAAAGAACTCATTTTTAATTACTCAAACACTTTTTCATGATCATCAATCATCATCTAGCATCATCTTTGATCATCTAGATGTCATCTTGCATGGATTCTTCATCATACTTTGCTTGGTAAGCTTTTCACTAATATCTTACATATTTTGTGTTTATCTTAACTAGCAATCTCAATTAATTACTTGTATGTTATTTTATATACTTTGAATACAAGTTTGAGATTAGTATGATGTATGTTTGAGAAGTTGTATTATGATAGCTAATTAGGTTTTGTGCTTAATCTTGATTAGCTAAACTATTTGACATGTCATTTAGTTTTGATATCTAGGATTGTTCTAATTGCATATTAATCATCTTAGATAAGCATATAGGGTCTCCCTTGCTCTATGTTGCATTTTGGATATTCACATATATTCACTTAGGGTTGTATTCTCTTCATAGAGAAAGTAAGTCTTGTGTGTAGCATCCGGGATTAGGTTGCTTAGAACGCAAGCAAATTGGACTAGGTTCATTCATACCGGGATTAGGTAGGTGTGTGATTACTTCCGGGATTAGGTTGTAATCGTTTACACATTTAGTGGATTCGAGGTTCGAGTGTGGCTTACTTACATAGCCCGTGGTTTTTCCCGTGAGGGTTTCCACGTAAAAATCAAGTGTTATTTAATTTCCGCATATTTTACTTGATTTATTGCTTTATCTATTTAGGGTTAATTTCATAATTTTGACTAACACGAAAAATTGGGTAAATAGCGTAAAATCTATTCACCCCCCCTCTAGATAGTTTTATACACACCGTGCATTATTCCTTTCATAGTTTATGAAGATTTACCGTATCCCCGTATCGTGCCATATCCGTATCCCGTACCCGTATCCATATCCGTATCTGTGCTACGTAGATATTTTTTTGAAGAGTTATGCTACTCCACCCAAAACTCCTACCCACATTCCAACCCAAAAGTGAGGTGGCATCATCACACACTGTTGGAGTAGAATTATGAGGTTTTTTAAAGGCTGAAGTCAGACATTTATAAGAGTAAAACTGTTGGACCTAAAAAACCAACCCAAATTTTTAACCCAAACCTAAAGTACTTTCTGTGACTAGTTAGAAAAGCACAAGGGTATTGTTGTAAAAAAGTATAAAAACATGTCTGGTCTATATCAAACGTTTAAATTTTAATTTAGGGATTCGATACGGCTGTGACCCTCAACAGGTTATAAATGTTCACTGATCGATGGGTTAAGTATACATTCACGAACTCGTAAAGACTCAATTGAAAGACATGGAGGATAATGTCGGTTTGGATGTCGATGTCGATGTCGATGTCGAAGTCGAAGGAGAAAGCAGTAGCACCACAACTAACAGATTTTGGTCGATTCAGACGTCTCCTCGCTTTTCTGATCTGGCAAAGGTGGAGTCCGTGTATCATGCGAGAGATAATACGAAGAAGAATGAGATCGCCCGGTTGAAGAACGAGCGGAAGGATCTGGTGAGGGAGGTCGCTAGATGGAAGAAGATGTACAGCCAGGTGGATGGTCGGATTTCGGTGTTGGAGGCATTGGCCGTTGAATTAAAAACAGAACAGCCTGTCGTCGGGGTTCCGACGGCATGCAACGGCCAGATCTCCGGTGATACATCATGAATCTTGTGAGATTAATGTCTAAACTGTTCTATGTGTTATCATGTTCGAGTTTTGTTTTACTTGGGGTAGATTGAGGTGACATGTAAGTTTCCTGGTTTGATATGTCGTCATGTTGAAGATTGTTTTTATTGTTTTTATGAATGATGCAGATTTTGCAACAGCCAATGCAGGGTTAAAGTTGAATGTTGGTTTGAACTCTTAAGTTTTCTGTTATGAATTGTTTGGAATGAAACTAACTTTCTGGTATATTGTTAGTTATGAATTATTAGAAAGGTTCAATAGTTGAATGTGATGTGTTGACTTTCCATTTTTTATAAAAAGTAATGAGAATTATTTAGGAATACTGACACGGAGGTATTACGTTATTATGACAAATTTCTTCATGAATTATTTTGCATTAAAATACTTGAAGCCAATAATTACTGATCACTGTAAGTGGGTAGAATGAGGAAGTAAACAATGCTATTTCACACTCTTTTTCACTTTAACTTTATTCTCGATAGAGATACAGATTCACCTATCTAAATTTTAGCACATTTTTCAAAGTTTTTTTTAATGGCACAACGAAAAATCAATTTTAAATATCATAAAACTATTAGTATCTTTTATTTGTTTGAGGAAATATGTTTGTCCACGTGCAAAGCACGGGTATTGACTAGTTATAACTATGCAGACAACCGTTTCAATTTTTAATAAATGTAACCTTTTACAAAAAATTGGAATGTGTTGTTTTTATTTTTTTGGAGGAATACCAATTTGATAAATACGTAAGATTATTAATTTAATTATATTTTAAAGAAGACGAATACCAACACCTCTTCATAGCAATTTTTTCGATTCTCACACCACTCTAGTAACACAAAAATATTGTTTAAGTAAAGCATAATTAAAATGAATATAAATAACTAATTACTAGGTTTATTATTTCCCCCCCTGTAATTCGTTCCTCGAAGTGTCTCATCCAGAGACAGTCTAAAATTTGAATTATTTTAACACTTGGCAGTTTATCATCTTAACCTGATTTTCGACAATTGGAATATTTTAGGTGCCACGTGTTTTTTATTTAATGTTTTCCAAAAAAATACAAAAAACAATGTAACAATCAATTAGCATTAATAAAGCTCTTCTTCTCCCAAAGTATCGCTTCAAAAAGGGTCGTTTTAATTAAGCCACCTGGGATAAAAAAGTAAACATGTAGCAAAAACCGAGAGCTTTTTATTAAATGAAGAGGTGTACACGTGTCAAGCAATGACTGGAAAAGGTAAATGGGGAAGGCAAATGGGAAAGGTAGATAGCATCCCCCTTTAATTAGAGTGAGTGTTTAGAGAAGTAAATGTGTGTTTTGTGAAACGAAAAGGTCTGGTTCATTAATTAGTTGTTTTTGAATTCATTGTATTAAAACAATTTTTTGTGTTACTAAGAGATGAATAGAGTGGTGTGAGAATCGAAAAGACTGATGTGAAGATTTTTTGAGTGCATTTTTGCTCACCCACACTAACTAGGGTGAACCATTACCACCCACTTCAGGTATTGACACGTGTCCTTTACTCAATCCAAAGTCCTAAGTTAACCCAAATTTAACCCAAGTTTGGGACACGTGTCAACACCTGGAGCGGGTGGTAATGGTTCACCCTAGTTAGTGTGGGTGAGCAAAAATGTACTCAGATTTTTTGGTATTCTTCTGCTGAAACTAATTTAATATATAATTAAATTAATTATAATTTTATATTCATTTGGTATTCCTCGGGAAAAAACAATACAACACATTACAGATAGTGTAAAAGGTTGCATTTATTAAAAATGAAACGGTTGCCTGTAGAGTTATAATTTTGATTCCACATGGTGACCGTTCTATGTTCAATGGCACCGCCCGGCCACCCCTATATATAAGGGTGGACACCTGAAATATTTATTCTCATCAATTTACATTTTCAAATACCATATACCTTACAATATTTGTCTTTCATAAACAAACTCTATCACACACTGGTGCATTTTTTTTTCTTGAACATCTCTCCCCAATATCCCTTGAAATTGTCTCTTCCCACCCTATTTAGATTGTTTGTGTTACCTTTGAATATTGAGTTAGGTTTCTTCGGTTAGGTTTCTTCGATTAGACAGGTAATGGAGCAGAAATTATCGTTTGAAGAGACTGCGGTTCCTATGTATTCGAAAGGAAGAAGACCTCCGGGGTGGACATGCTATGAAACAATGGGCAAAAAGTGCGTATTCAAGGCGAACCTCTTTCTTGTTCAAGTGGCGAACAGAGACATCCATCATTATGATGTTCGGTGGATGAGACATTGATATATCTGAAACAAATTAGAGGCGTGTTCAATATAAAGCTAGAGGGGGGGGTGAATAGATTTTAGCTATTATTACCCAATTTTCGCATGCAAGTCAATTTTACGAAAATGCCCCTACTAGTCAAAAATACATACAAGTGTAATATAGTGCGGAATTTAAATAACACTTGATGTATACGTGGAAACCCAACCACTGGGAAAAACCACGGGCTGTATAGTGCGCCACACTCGGAACTCGAAATCACTAATTGAAATGAAGTTTACAACCTATGTAGACCTCGTCTAACATTCCGGTCTGTAACCCCTCACTTCTACCCAGCGGGCCTTTATTAGCAACCCTATTCCAATTTGCTTGAGGCCTAAGCACTCTTAGCCTCAAGACTTACTTCTCTAAGAAGAGAAACAACCTATGTGAATATATATATGAATATTCAAATAACAAACAAGGCTAGGTAACCTTAGATGCTTATCTAGGATGATGATATAATCAATTTAATCAACCCTAGATATCAATTGCTAAATGGACATGTCAAATAGCTTAGCTAATCAAGATTAATTAAAAACCTAATTAGCTATCACAAACAACACTCAATTAATTTTCATCACAAATAATCTCTAACTTGTATCTAGCATATAATCAAAAGCATACAAGTAATTAAAGAGATGTATTAATATGAAAAACACTAAAGTAATATGAAATTAGTGAAGAACATACCAAATAAGATGTGATGATTCAAAACCATGCATGGATCAATTCTATGAAGGCATAGAAGATCAAATATGAAATTTGATGCAAAAGGGAATTGATTTGAGTGTTTAAAGATAGGTTCTTGATTTGATTTTTTCTCAAAAATCTCTCTTGAAAGATTAGGGTTCTAATTGCTCAAGAAACTTATTCAGAGATTGAGAAAACAAGATATTTATAGACATCAAGAATTGGGCATGTGAAAAGACACTTTTGCCCCTGAAACGCACCGTTCGGCGGTTTCAATCGGCGGCCAGGCCGCCGATGACGACCGCCGAATTGAGCTCGTGAAGAACAGAGCATTAACGGCGGTTTCAATCGGCGGTTTCGTGATCGCCGATACAACCGCCGAATCAAACCCGAGAGATTAAAATCGATCAGGTATGAACGGCGGTTTAGAACGGCGGTCGTGACCGCCGATCTGGACCGCAAAATTGCTTCAGACCAATCTGGACTGAAACGGCGGTTTCATTCGCGGCCAGGCCGCCGATAATAACCGCCGATCACCAACAATGGTGAAAACCAAGGAGAAGCCAAGGGCATTCTCCATAGGCGGGTATCGCGCGAAACCAAGCACTAATTAGTGCAAGCGGACGTTTCCGAACAATGTCGGGAAACGAATTATAAGGCACATATACACACAACAAGATATATCAACCAAAAGTGCTAGTGTGTAAAGTGACATGTGAAGAGATGCACATAAAAATAAGCAAGTATGCAATCATAGCAAGAATGTAAGTGAGTGGTGTGCTACTAAATCTCTTCAAAGAAAAAAAAACAAGCACAAGAATTATACCTTTGGCGTGTTGAATCTTGAGGTCATGGAAGGGCCTTTGATCTTCAACACAAAAACTGGACTACCCTTACATTCAAAACCCCAACATGTGGTTTGACCACGAAATAAGCCCATAAACAAAACGGGAATCCTTACAATCTCCCCCTTTGGCTATTTCGTGACAAAACCACCACTCACATTGATCCTCACAACAAAATAAACCTATGGTCAATGAGATTTTCTACAATACAAAGAGATATATAAAATAAAACTTGAAGTCTTCAATCTCTGTAGAACAATCATTTCCCTGAAACAAGGTTTCTAAACTTTCCGAAACAAGTAAAAGTGAGATGAATCAAGTGAGGACATAAACCAAGCATTTGCATTTCTAAGAATTTAACACAACATCATGATGCACGAAGAGGCTAATGAGGTATTTGGACCTTGAGACCGGGCATGCGCCCAGAAAAGCGGGCCATTGGTTTTTTGGTTGTTCAAACATTCCCTTCTGGGGCCATCCACATCAAAAGTTTCAGTATGCTCTACAAAGCAAGCAAATCAATTCTGTCAGCAAAACAAAAAAAAACCAAATAGGTTTGTCCCGCTTAAAACCCCTATCCAGAAGGACACGGAACATAGAAAGGTTTTAAAACAAAGCATTGTATATTTACGCGGATCGACCCCGAGAATTGAAACCGACAGAAAAGACTGATTTCGAACATGAAACCGGATTCAACACATCTGGTTCGAAACTAATCGTAGTATGTAATGTCTATGTCTCTATGTCACCCGGAGAGGGTTGGTTACAATATAAATAAGGTTTACTATTTTGTACACCGATATCGTGTTATGCGTTGTGCAAATGTTGCAATGATTTATTACACTGCATGTGTTACATATTGAGTTGGGTAAATTGCGTAAAAGAACATCTTAATGAAAGTGATAATGACAATTGTTTGAATGTGATGAAAATTCATTTGTGACATTTACGGTAACCCAATAACAGATATACAGATGTAAGTATGCATTTCATTTACTCACAGTAGGGATTCAAACGACCGAACACCAACTTTTAAGTATGGGATAATGTATAGGATATATTGTAAGAATGAAAAATTAAAATAAATAATTTGAATGGTATAACGTGCAATGGTAGTTCTTTGTAATGTGCAACCATGTATATTCAATTCGAAAACTTCATCAGAAAATTAATATATAATAGCTTTCTGAACATAACCCTTACACGATCAATACATTATTTTCATTACTAGTGGCTCATAGTGAACTCATTTCATACTCCAACATATCTACCAAAAATTCGGCAGATACACTAGCATCAATGGAATACTTTGGATGCTCCAAACCTTCTCCACGCAATTGACCCCGTCGTCACCTAGTGCTTTCATCAAAAATATCAATGTCTCATCCACCGAACATCATAGTGATGGATGTCTCTGTTCGCCACTTTAACAAGAAAGGGGTTCGCTATGAATACGCACTTTTTGGCCATAGTTTTATACCGTGGCCTCCTCGGAGGTCTTCTTCCTTTCCAAGAAATAGGAACCGCAGTATCTTACAATGAAAATTTATGCTCCATTACCTGGCCAATCGAAGAAACCTAACTCAATATTCAAAGGTAAAACAAACAATCTAAACCGGAACCAAAAGTAAAACACGGGTGGAGGGTGATTGGGAAGAGATGTAGCATGGAAGCAAACACTTTACACTACGTGAGGAAGGAAGCATGTTGACTAGAGGCAAACAAAACTGTTGGGTGTGAAGAACGAAAACAGGAGATTCAAGGGCGGATTTACAATAAACACAGGTGGAGCTATATAAGGAGGGTGTGAGGGTGTGAGACTGAGAGTGAGGAAGATAATATTTCAAGGGTGTTGGGAACTGGGAAGAGGGGAAGACACTATTTCAAGGGTGAAACCCCAATATTGAAAACAAAAGTTAAAAGGTGTTAATTATAAAAAGGACTCAAATCAACTGTCAAAGTTTTAATTTATAAATTTTATCATCATAAAAATTATACCATTAGAAGGGTCTCATCTAGATCTTTAAAATGAGACTAATATTGAATACTTAATAATAACATATTATTATTTCTAACTTGAAAATATTGGAGGGTGATTAGATTTGTTGGGGGAGGAATTTGAGTGCTTTCATTAAAATACTATAACTCTATTTCTAATTGAAGAGTCTTTTGGAGTGGCTCCTTTTTTTTCACTCTTCAAATTGACACATAGGTAAGCAAATAGATATTTGAAGAGTGAAAATATAATCTTTTGAAGAAGCTCTAAATATTTCTTATTTTTAATTATTTAACATCATTGATTAAGGGTACCCTTATGTTATTATAAGTCTTGTTTTATTTGATTCAAATTGACACATAGGTAAGCAAATAGACATTTGAAGAGTGAAAATATAATCTTTTGAAAATGCTCTAAATATTTCTTATTTAATTATTTAAGATCATTGATTAAAGGTACCCTTATGTTATTATAAGTCTTGTTTTATTTGATTAAGATGGTGCAAGTGGATTAATTTTTTTTTTTTTCCGTTTTATTTTAGGTTTTTTCTTAAAATGAATATATAATGCAAAACACAACATCGTCTAGAAAGATGAAATGATGGATACGGGTAAGAAGGCTTAAAACCAACCCATTTTGTTAAGAATCTTATCATTTCATGAATTAATCATATATTAATATAATTGAAAAAAAAGTAAGTACAATCCTCATGTGTCCGGTGACTGATTGGCTACCCTAAGATATAGTTAACACCTGAAACGGAGTTAAGATTTAGTGGATGAAAATACCCTTCGTTAACTTCAAGACATTAAAACCAAGCATCCTGATGAAAGCTAAAAAAACGAATATGTGCACGGATCATAGAAACAAGATGTAGGACTTGCTTGATCAGTTTGCCGGAAGGAATGACGGTCCTGGAGGAGAACCGAACTCTACATCGAGATCTGCTAAAAGCCGGTGTGCCTCTTCAGTGACTTCAAATAATTGTAAACGTAACCAAGCAATGTCCATCGGACAATCGCCGTAAACACGGTGTCTCCCCACCGGAGCATTGCTTGTACATTTTGTGATAACATCTCCGACTACTTTCATTTTTCTGATGGCATCTCTGAGTGCTTCGACTTTTCGGATGTGTGTCGACATGGCAGCGAGAACTGGGTAAATTTTATCATTCTCCCCATTGCTGTCCACTTCACCTACGGTCGCCATAGTATGGTGGTTAGTTTTGATACACTTACTTTCCATCGTTGGTTTTGATATTTATAATAGCAATGAAGGCATTACCGTTCGAAGGTGTTGATTACTAGACAATCGCGGCCCTTAAATTTTTTTTGGATAATGTTACACATCCAACCTTTTTGTCCAACCTTTTTGTCCAACCCCTGATATGTCAGTTGGTGAGTGGATGCACATTAATAATGATTTATCCATATATCCACTCACCAACTAACACATCAGGGGTTGGACAAAAAGTTGGACAAAAATGGTTGGATGTCTACCATTGTCCATTTTTTTTAATTTTTTTGAAGATCAATCGTGCCCCTTCCAATGTGGTTGGACCCTCCCTTGGGAGCCTCCACCACCACGGTTCAACACCCGGTGTGTACATGTGTGTATATATATATATATATATATATATATATATATATATATATATATATATATATATTATTTGTCCCCCTTGGCCATTAATTCCAAGTGTGGGTGTTGTCCCACCGATTGTGGGTGCTCTCTCGCCGACCGGCGCTTATGGGAGCTGCAGTCCGGGCTACTCTAGTACAGCCTAATCTTGCCGGTCCCAGCAGTTGTTGTATATTTAAAAAATAAATAAATAAATAAACCAAATAAATACCCATTGTACTCCACATGAAAGTGTAATAGTAAGAGCATCTCCAATGAAAAAATGCATTTTTGAGTTTCTAAATAGTGCAACATCAGCATTTTTATTTATTATGGGCCCACTTTTGAATTTTTTTTAAAGAAATGCATATTCACATCTCCAAAGCAATTATCTAAAGTCAAATATGCATCCATTTTATGTCCAATCATAATAAAACAATTATTACACTCTCTCTCCTCTTTAATTTTACAATTAAACGAGATTTAATCTTGTTGGTGGAAAGAGTTGAAAGCTTTAATCTTATTGGTGGAAATAGTTAGAAATCCTAGTCAGCATTTCTAGGAGAGTTTCTAGAATTAGAAACCCAACTCCATATAACTTTTTTTTTGCCACATCATCTCCATATTGATCTTAAATAACAGCTTCTGAGAGTTTTTCTAACTTTTTTAATATATATCCTATGTGGCACTCCATTTTCTCCAAATGCGTAATAGCATTGGAGATGCTCTATATTGAATATTAAAAATACTCGATAAACACGAAGAATTTAAAGTAAGACCATTTTCGATAATCTTGTAGGCTATAATTCCCCCTGTTATATTAAAACTTAAATAAGTTACTAAATATTATCCTAATCCAAAAATGTTTAATTAAACTGAATGCACCAACTGTAAAACAGTGAGAACAGTTCCTTGATGTGACCACCCAATGGACAGTAATAATGAAAATGCGATGGACTGGGTTGGCACATCCATCGAGTACAAACGTTAGGATCAGTTCTTCGGTCAGTGTGAATAGGGAACCGAATTGATTTTCCGTCATCGACTGATTTCAACTGAACTGATTGGTTGACAGGTTTCTGCTAGGGGCAACATCATTACATGATAGGAATACTCTGGATGATGACACGATGAGAATTAAACTAGAAGATTACACGATCCATTCCCAAAAGATGTACATACCACTCAGGGGCGGACCCACGTGGAGACCAGGTGGGGCCCGTGCCCTACCTCAATATTTAAAAAAAAAATTGATTCTGTTTACATTGTATATATACATATTAATTAAAAATCGTTAACAACAAGTTGTTGGTGGTATGGCGGGTGGTGGATCTTAATTTTAGACTTAGATGCTTGGTTTGAGTCTCATCAAGGGTACTGTTGTTAATTCAATTTTTTGTTCTAATATTTTTTATGTGCCTTTTTTAATTCAAGTTTATCTTCCAATTTTTTATGTCTTATTTATTTTATCATCTTTTCCGATTTATTTTCTCTATTCCGTCATTGTCAATTTCTTAACTACCATTACTGTGTGTTTATTTAATTCAATTTTATTTTATATTAAATTATATATTATTATTTTTATTTTTACTATTTCCAATAGTTTTAATTTGACATAACTAACATGCCCAAATGCCCAATCAATAAACCTTAAAATATCATATTTTACTTTATTGAATTAAAATGGTCAATCTATTACTATGATTCATATATTTTTTTTTTTATCCTTAGTATTTTTCTTTATTTTATAGTTGTAATTTATTTAGAATCAATAAATCAATAATTTACCAATAGTTTGAAGAATAAAAAATTTAAAAACATGTCTAGTAATAGTTATTAATAAATAATTTTTGTATAAATTTAAATTGAATTCAGTATAATGCAAAACAAAATTTCTTATTATAAATTTAGATTGTAATTTATTCTTTTAATTTTTTTCATTATTTATTTTGTTTTTCTTGTTATTATTTTTTTTGTAAATATTTTTTCTTGTTATTATTTAATTTTAAATATTTTTTCTTGTTTTTATTTTCTTTTGAATGTAAGATTATTTAATTCATTTGAGTAAGTGTTCTATTTATTTAATTTTATCTATAAAAATTAAAAATTAAAAAATTAAAAATTAAAAAAAAAAAAAAAACTGTTTTACTATGATGTTAATTTTTCAAACGTTTATCATATAATTGCGATTTTAATTTATTCAAATACCCTAAGAGTGTAAAATTCCTGGGTCCACCACAGCATACCAGTATACCACACATCTTTACAGCCAAATATAAACATCAGTAGATTAAATGGTTCAAAAGATACCATCACGAATAAAGATCAGGAGTGCACATCACCTCTTAGCAAAGTTAGTAGTGCACCTCTTCCACATATGTGGTTTAGTGTATATGATCCACCATGCACATTTTAGAAGCAGGTGTGGGGAGTTTTTCTTCCCGGGTTTTGGGAAGTAGTTATCTACTGTTATGGGAGTAGATATCTGGGCCGCACATGTATTGTTTAATCTCGGCAAATCCCGACAGTCCTAATGTAATATTTAAAAATAAATAATAATATTAAGAAGATGGGTTTATTATGTAGGCAACAATTTCAGATTGCAAGCCAATATCAACAAAATACATTGGCCACGTAGGCATTGTAGAATTGACCCGGAAACATGAACTTAATATATGTTATTTATGTACGGGTATTGGATGGGTTTTTTCACACGCAAAAATGAAGTTCAAAATTATAGTTCTCTCCAGATTCCGGGAGCTTCCATCTCCCCGTTGTGGGAGCTATAGTCCGAGCTGCGTTTGTAGAGGCCATTCTTGCCGATCTCGGCAGTTGTTGTATTATAAAAAATAAAATAAAATAACATAAAAAATAAAATAATTTAGACGAGGAGAATTTTGACAATTAGTTCTATTTTAATCAGGAGAGCTTTTTTGACAATCCAATTTTTTATTCTACCACATTTTTTTCTATGAAATCTCCATTCCCATAATTAAAATTTAGAAAAATTCTAAAGACGGTTAATGTTGTTACAATAATTTATTTTTTATCATATTTGAATTAAATTATTAAGTAAATAAATTATCTCTCCTAAATAATTAGATAAATTATTACATATGAAATACTCTCCTAAATTTTTAATTACCATATTAACCTCTATATCCTCCAATAAATATCTGTATTTATCTATCTCCATTCTTTCTGAAGCAACACAAAAACCCCATGTGTATGTATATAAATAAATAAATATTTTTAAATAAATGAATAAAAAAACAGAAAAAACAAGTACCTTGTTTTTAAAATAAAATATTAAAAAAATTCAAAATATGAAAATCGATTTTGTTACTTGTAGGTATGTGATTGCCTAGAGAACCTTAATTCTTTAATTAGTCGTAGAAAATCTGAGTTTAATCGAATATAGTCAAAACAATTCAAGCTTTCATATATCTTTATTTTATTTTAATTTAATACAGAATAATTGATTAATAAATATTATTAGACATGATATTGAATTTGTTATTATTCTAATTAAAGTAAATTATTGATTTAATGAATCTAAATAAATTAAACGTATAAAATAAAGAAAAATAGTAAGGATAAAATAAAATGAATCATATTAATAAAAGGACTATTTTAATACATAGTTGGAAATTTGAGATTTAATGGTTTATTGATGTGATATGTTTGGTATGGCAAACTAAAACTATTACAAATAATATAAGTTTAAAATAATAATAAATTATTTAATATAAATTCGAACAAAATTGAGTAACAATAATTCGTGGGTAGCTAAGAAGTTGTATTGTATTAGGTTTAAAAAGTTATAATTACTATAGAATTCATATATTTTATTATATGTATCTACAATGTTCAAGAATTATGTACATGTATTTACATGCCCGTAGAATTCTCCACACAAATCACAACATTATTGAATTTTATTTTTGTTTCTATGGAAGGTTCTACGTTGACCAAATCCAGTGCATTCCAATTAGGAATGGCAATGGGGCGGGTTCGGGCAGGTTTGGCAAAATCCAAATCCAAACCCAAACCCGCGAAATTTTATGTCTACCAAACCCGCCCGTGAACCCGTGAAAATAAACGGGTTCGGGTTTGGGTGTTACATGCGGGTTTGGGGGACACCCAAACCCGCCCATGAACCCGTGAACCCGCGAACCCATCAATTTTTTTTTTTAAAGAAATTATTTCTATATTATTTTCCCCTATTTAAATATATGTAATATTATAATTTTAAAGAATAAAAACACTTAATTTATTGAAATGTTTACATTTTATTCTCTACATAATTAAAAAGTTTTTATTGGGGTTTAAATTTATAATATTTTAAATAATAAAATATTATATAAATTTTATTGTTCACGGGTATGCGGGTTCGGGTATAGAATTTTTTCCAAATCTATACCTGAACCGGAACTCATGACGGGTACGATTTTCAAACCCAAACCCGCTCATGGGTACACTTATCCCAACTCAAACCCTCGTCAAGCAGGTTGGGTTCGGGCGGGTCCCATGGGCTCGGGTTTAATTGCCATCCATAATTCCAATTGTATTAGATTAACCGTCAACTAAGGGATCCCTCACTTCAAGTTCTGTCCACACCTTCATGAAATCACATCGATTTATATGATAAGTTCATTCTAATATAAACCAATAAATCAAATTTGATAAATTTTAAAGCATTACAACTAAGTATACCAATTTTGTTAAATTGGAGAAATATATATAACTCAACAAACTTTTAATAGTGGTTGAAATATACCTTCTTGTTGTTTTACACTATTAAAAAGCTGTCGAGTTCTTTTGAGGGAGCGGAGGAGTTTAACCATAACCTTTTCGGTGCATGTGTGAGGGGTTAACCACACGACTTAAGTGATCTCGTCAGAATGTATTCACATTTGGTGTCGGTGCATATTTCCAAAACATGATATTTAAATTGCGTATCAAGTCTCATCATTTGGCTGTGAAACTTTTGAGTTGCTGTAATCCTTATTACCCTAATGGTTCCAAAACTGAACGCTAAACTATAATTTCGGAGTTTGTCAAAATCTCCCAGCACATATTTATTGACGGTATCTATGTATTCACCGTTATAACCCAGGTGTTTTATATAATAACATCAACCCATTTGTAGGATTCGATACATTGACTCGAGATTCAATCTCCAAAGCTAATAGCTCATCCATCTATCTGCGTTGATACGACCCATGACACGTTTTGCCTATTTGATATACCTATAATATCATAAAATCATATGTAATCAATTGGAAAGGCATGCCGATAGAATAAAGATTGCATAACATATATATGTTATAATTAAATTTATATAATATTGCACAAGTTTTTGATTTAAAATAAGATTTAAGGGTAAAAAGGTCTTTGAAAGGGTGCGTTTGGTACGCAGGACACGGTCACACCAAACGTTGGCCAGATTATTCTTGTCCCACGTTTGGTACGACTTTAGCATGGGATAGAATGGGACAAGGTGGGAAAAAAAATCACCAAATTGTGTCCCACCCAAGACGCAAGGCCAGACTTGTCCCATGCGTGGGACTCAAATCAACTGTCAAATTTTTGTGTCCCATTTTGTGTCCAACCAACCAACCAAATTGGGACATGTGTGCACATTTATGAATTTTTTTCAACTTCTTCCATAAATGTGTCATAAATGTGCATACATGTCCCAATTTGGCTGGTTACACACAAATTGGGACACCAAAAATTGACAGCTTATTTGGGTCCCCATGCATGGGACAAGTCTCAAAAAGACCTTTTCAACCTTAAATCTGAAAAATTTCACAAATTTGTACAATATTATATATAGATATATAATAAATTAATATATTAATATAATAATATATGTAATATTATATATATAATTCAAAAAAATAATATGAGATAATTTTACTAAAACATAAAAAACAATAAATACATAATAACTCAATTATAGACATGTAATACCATCTAAAATTATGGACATCATGTGGACAACCAATAAATATATTTCGTTTACTTGATTGATGATATTGTTATATACATAATAAATTGATGATTTCTATTTGACCATTATACTAGAATTTAAACTTAGGGAAAAAGGACAAGGATGTGTTATATGTTTCCGCAGATGAGTGGGCTATGCGCTTGTGCCGCAGTGTGCCCCCCTATAAAAACATATGTTCAGAGTCAGATTTCGTTAACAGGTAACTTCGGTCTGTAGAGCTTGGAAAACGAAAAATTACTTATGACTGTAGAGACGGAGTCCGATGATGAGAACGAATCCACCATATTGGATCGACTAATTTTCTGCATAAGCAGGTGCTTCGACTCTCTGAAAGACCTCCTGGATGTTACAATTGAATACAAGAAAGTTGTGGAAAGAAACGAAGCACGGTTTTGTTCTAGATCAACAGTTGTTGAATCTTGCGTCGCGGAACTGGAGAGGGATGTTTACAGGTTAAAGAATACCAAGTCGACGTCTCTCGTCGACCGTCTTCGGCGTCAAGAGGGCTGTACGTTATTTAAGAATCGCCCTTCGGGCTCAAGGCATTAATACGTTCACACTCACCGAGTCAACGCCATAGCGCCACTAAACATGTTTTTTCAAGTGATGTTTGTTTTGTTCCTAGAATCCATTTCAGGACTTGCAAATACCGTTTAACGTAAGGTACTTAGGTTTGCTGTTGCCATTTGTTTTATGTTTTCAAAAACGCCTGTTGTTTTTGTAATTGGATTTAGATAACCCATGTTAAAAACTTCCAGACATACCTCATTTGTGTGTGTAATCTTCTGACGATTTTGTGTTGTAAAATCTTAACAACTTATGTCCCTTCTGAAGGGTTTTCTAAGCTATAATCGGAAACTAACCTTGGAGTTCAAATTCAGAAAAAAACTTGTACGTTTTCACATTTGACTACAGTTATCAAACTATTTGAATAACCCTAAGACACAGTTAATTTTGAGATGTACTCAACACCGTTCTTAGTTTGAACACCAATTGTCCTATTAACTTTAACATGTAGAAGAACACCATTCCCCAACTTCACTTGTAAATTGAGGGAGGTGTCGAGAACTGTCGATGTTGATAAAAATGCTCCCATTCAGACGCATAAAACAAGGTAGCTTGACTTTATTTTGCTTCATAATAATGTTAATTATTATCTATAGACTATAGCCGTTTAAATCTCAATGAAATCCAAAAATTCTCACTCCATATGTAGAAGTGGGAATATGTCCGAAGGTTTGTTCAGGGTGGATTTCTCAAACCCATAGGCAAAATACAACATTCTTCAAACATAACATAGACCAACAATTGGTTTCCATCCAAGCGTAAATAGTATGCGCTTAATTCCAGCTTCATACACAGTCTAAAGGGAACCCTGGCGCAACAGTCTTCGGTTGCCGGAAGAATGGCATTAACTTTTGTTTATTATTTTATCCCTAAAGTTTGACTTATATATAGTTTGACCCATATTTAATAAAATATTGGATTATCGAACGGGTTTGAGATGTTTAAAAAAAGAGTAATGCTATTGGACCAAAAAAAAAACCAACCCAAATTCTAACCCAAATGTCATGTGTTTACATCTCAAATACTGTGCAAGTTGCACCATTATAGTTCCAACGGTTGCACCAAATCAGGTTTTAGGGTTGGAGATGAGGGTTTACAATGTCTGTTGTACAACCCTTTACATTATGGTTAATTTCGTTTGCCATCGAACCACATGTGTACAATCAAACCTTGATATACGTTACGTTGAGACGGCTATAGATTACAATGGACAATTTAGTAAATCTGTGGGATAACCCATCGGATTTTGACGTCTCACTTACTCCCATTATAAGTGTCGTATCAACTATATATTGGTCATTGACCCAAACCCCTGCCCACCCAAAAAAGCCACTTTATAATTGCCTATGACTATACTCTACCCACCCTATTTGCAGGTCACAGATTTAATTCTGTACGAATAGGGTATGGGTAATGATGAAGAAAATTGGTCATGGGGGTGTGGCTCAACCTAATAATACTGATTGAATTGACAATTAAGTATTGGGGAGTAGTTGAAGTTGTATTTGACCATCCGGAAATGGCGTCCCAACCAGAGTCGATATGATGTTTTGTAATTGAACGAGGACAAAAGATTCAAAATGACAGGACAACCGATCTCCAAACCTAAATTTTTGATATAGGTTATACACGTGTACAACTTTGACGAATCTAAAAATAGTACCTACACTGAAACGAAAATATTTTTTATTTTTAAAAAACCTGCACGATTTGCCAACGGTTGCCTGTTGGAATTACTTTACTTAAAATACCGTGTATTAGAAATTTTTTACTTCAAGTTCAATTTATTGTAAAAAATAAAAAAAATAAAAAAAAACCTAGTTGCTCACAAATAAATAAAGGGAAATAATCATTCTCCCCCCTGTAATTTTCCGTATTCTCCAGTCTCCCCTCTCTAGTTTCAAAATTCTCCAATTTTCCCCCTCCCATGCCTATTTTTAAATTTTTATATGGTGAGAATGGTTGTATTTGTGCATGGGAGGGGGGAAATTGGAGAATTTTGAAACTACAGGGGGGAGACTAATAATTTCCCATAAATAAATAACTTATTTCAAATTGTGTCTTCTATTGAAACCCTAATGGCCTAATCGTATTAATACTGTATTTGTTCTTCTCATCGTAAACAACTATAGCATCACAAAACCTATTTGCTTGAAAACTCAAACAAATGGAGACTGGGTCTGGGTTACTTAGCATATTGCGATAAGGACTTTTTTCAAATGAGGATGTCCTAAAATAACTTCACGAGGATATTGAATGTAAGCCACTAGTTTTACATGATTTGACTCAAGTGTGTATGCACTTATCAAAACTAGTGGCTCACATTCAATATCCTCATGAGGTTATATCATGACGTCCACATGGGAACGAGACTGTATATATAATACTTCTATAATTATGGCCGTTTTGACTTTATAAGTTAAGGACATCCGCCCACAACCACACATTCGTATTGGTTGTGGGTTGTAAGGATTCCCATTAATTGATTGGCTTATTTCGTGGACAAACCACATGTTGGGGTTTGGTTGTAAGGGTAGTCTAGGTGATTAATGTTGAAGATCAAAGGCCCTTTCCAAGACCTCAAGTGGACAAGCACCAAAGGTATATATCTAGTGCTTACTTTGCCTTGAAGAGATATAGTTGCACACACACACAACATGCATAACTCTTATTCTTGAATGTTGTGTTTATATTTTGTGTGCATTGTGCTTTATTGATTATTCAATATCTCTTCTTGCATGCCTTACATGATTGCATTTTGTTGACCAAAGTCATGTTCATTCTAGACTTAGGATTGCATTCATTGTGATGGGCGTTGTACGAACAGCGCCCATATAAGCGCTGTACAGACCTGATCAATTTAAATCGGTCGATGTATAGGCGCTGTACAAAGCGCTGTACGTACAGCGCCACTCTGTTTTCCCGAGAGATCAGAGTATGGGCGCTGTACAAGCGCTGTACAAGAGGCACTCTACGTACAGCGCCCAAGGTAAATTTTGGGTCATTTATCAAAACGCACCACTTTACTTTTGACACCCTATAAATATGCCTCTTTGACTTTAGGTCAAATTGCTGAGTTCAGAATATCATATTCTACTTAGAATATTTTTCAAGCAAAGAAAAATTCAAAAGAACTCATCTTTAACCACTCAAATCAAATCCTTTGTGCATCAAATTTCATATTGCATCTTCTATGTCAATATAGAATGCATCCATGATTGGGTTTGCATCATCATAACATGCTTGGTAAGATTTTGATTTAGTTCATCTTATTTTAGTATTTTTACTATCAAGCCATCTATTTTAAATTACTTGTATGTTTTAGATCATATGCTAAATACAAGAAAAGAGAATTGATTGTGATGAATTGATTGAGTGTTGTATTGTGATAGCTAATTAGGTTTTTGATTAATCTTGATTAGCTAAGCTATTTGACATGTCATTTAGCCATTAATATCTAGGATTGCTTTAATTGCAAATTCATCATCCTAGATAAGCATCTAAGGTTACCTAGCCTTTTTTGTTATTTGAATATCATGATATATTCACATAGGTTGTGCATCTCTTTTGAGAGATTTAAGTCTTGTCTGATTGATCGGGATTAGGTCGGACATCGGGAATAGGTGGTCACATCAAGCAATTGGACTAGAGCCACTTTTAAAGGCCCGCGTGGTAGAAGTGGGGGGTTATTGACCGTAGTGTTAAACGAGATCTACATAGGCTGTAAACTCCATTTCAATTAGTGGATTTCGAGGTTCGAGTGTGGCGCACTAAACAGCCCGTGGTTTTTTCCAGTGGTTGGGTTTCCACATAAACATCAAGTGTTATTTAATTTCCGCATCTTATTACACTTGTATGTATTTTTGACTTGCTAGGGGTATTTTTGTAAAATTGACATGTACGCGAAAATTGGGTAATAATTAGATAAAATCTATTCACCCCCCTAGCTTTATAAAGAAAACACACCGTATTCTTTTCATGGGTATTTGTTAATGTGAGGTTGTGGGCCCACTGTGAATGTGTGGCTATGGTTGGACGTCTAGAAATTATAAAGTCAGGATCTGGTTAGTGCGCAATGATATAACTTCATGAGGATATTGAACGTGACCCACTTGTTTTGACAAGTGCATACACACTTGAGTCTAACCATGTAAAACTAGTGGCTCACATTCAATATCCTTGATCGTATATTTACATCAGTGCGCAATGGCTTGAACATTTCTATATATCGGTCCTTATCTGGTCAGTGCACACTGATATAACTTTATGAGGACATTGAATGTGAGCAACTAGTTTTGAAAAGTGCATACGCACTTGAGTCAAAGGATGTTAGCTAATAGTGGTTGACATCCAATATCATGGACCATAAATTTACATCGGTGCACATTGGCTTGATCATTTCTATATATCTGTATATGTATGTATAGTACATTATTTAACAAAACCAATCCATCGGCCAAATGGGTGTATGCCAAATGGGAAGGAAAAGCAATCAAATGAGTTATCCATGCTACATGGTATGCTCCCATTCATTAGGAATTTAGGATGCAATATATCGGGTTGGGTTCATGCTCGTTTAAGTAATTAGACTGAAATCAACTATCCAAAAATGGTGTCACATGTGTCCATTAGGGGGTAAATTTGTCCAAACACTGTATTTGGGTGGACAATTTTACTCCCAATGGACACATGTCATGCTTCTTTGAGAAAATCTTGTATGCACCCTAGCAATGCACCCTAGCCAATGGGTGCATGCCACGTGGCAGGTAGAACACATTTGATTGTTTCCTTGCCACATGGCATGCACCCATTGGTTGGGTGCAATGCACCGGGTGCATGCAAGATTCTGTCGCTTCTGAGAGGGGGTAATGCTTACAATTAACCTTTAAAACGGGGGTAAGCAGCATTACATGAACCCTTCTGTTAGAGCTTATTTGACTCAAATTTTCTATTACAATTCTCTGTCATCTAACTCGATTTAGATTCAATCACAATCACCTTAGTACTGGTTTTCCTTCAAAACGTGTGTGTGGGTCACAATCATCTACCTTTCGCTAATTCGCATTATACCAGAGATATGGAGTCCGAGTCATCGGACGATGAGAACGAATTAGGCAGGTGGGATCGAGTGGTTTCCCAGGTAAGTAGAAGCTCCGAGGCTATCAAACTGCTGCTGGACGAGTTCATAGCATTAAACAAAGTAAAGAAAAAAAATGTTTCTAGGAAAATAGCAGGAAGGATTTCTTTAGAGGCCCGCGTCGATCAACTGGAGACAGATGTGGAGGCCTTGAAGAGAATAGATAAACCACGGAAAGCTGTTTCTCTCCTCGACCGTTTCAACCGGCGACGCCGACCTTTTTCATTGAAAGATCTGACATCAACTTCAAGGAATTTTTTGTAAATCCAGTTAAAGCTTTTAGATTATCGTTGTTATTGTGTAATCTACGAAATTTGCCTTTCTGTTTGTTGTTTTTTGCTGGTTATTTGCTGGTTATTTGCTTGGTTTGCGATTAAAACCTTGGTACCTGTAGATTCACTACCTCTACTCCTATGGTTTCCATTTTTAGAATATTAGTTGTGAATTTTGTGTAGGTTAATCCCAGATATGTGCAGACCTTTCTAAGTACTTGCAGTTTCATCTCCCTCGGTACTGCTTTTGTTTTCTTTGTGTTTCCAATACAACAAAATACATCATCATTCATCAATCATGTTTTTATTCTTACATGAGGTTCACCTTCACCGTTCTTTAACAACGAATGATACGGATTCAAAGGTTTCAGTGTATTACCCATTTATTTATGTTCTCTATAACAAATCTGAACTCTGAAGTACATCCAAACTGGATATCTCACAATTCATAAAATAATTTGGTCCTGTGAATGGTGATAATGTGATACAACTATTGTGTGCAAATGGTAAGTTCAGTCGTACATCATGGGAAATCAAAAACAAGAATCCGAGGTTAAAGACGATGCATTTGCGACATAGAAAGGCATAAAGGTTGTGTGGGGTTGGCTCGACCATTGAATAAGGGTTATAATAAACTGACTATATAATTAGTGGCGAAGAGATAGAGGCGGAGTAAAATCCTGAGCATTTTAATGTTTTGTTTTTATTGACCCTTCAATTTCAATCTAATGCCTAATAACTAATCCAGCAAGTATACTAGTATCAATAAGACTAAAGTTGTTGGACCCAAAAAACCAACCCAAATTTTTAACCCAAACCCATGTGGCAACATCACATGGGATCTTGGAAAGAGTGACGTGGGCCTATGTTGCGTGTGATGTTGCCACATGGCATTTGGGTTAGAATTTGGGTTGGTTTTTTGGGTCCAATAGCATTACTCAGTATATAGTAGCTGAACCAAAAAATTTAAATAAATGAAAATACAATGTGCAAAACGAGCGACGACTGTATTGGTCAAAATATATACTATAAAAGATCTACTGTGCATAAGATAACGAAAATAACTCTTGCTGCATAAAAGTAAAAACGCAATATCGGAAATCGGATGGATTAGATAAGATTGTTGTCCTGAAGGTGGATAAAAGCCCATCTTACTAAAAGAAAACGTCTTTTACCAAACAAAGCCCAATAGAGTAATCAATATATAATAAGAATAAGAACCTCTAATCGAAGATATCATCGTTTGTATTTGGAGACAATGTTTATGCATTGTTCGAACAAGAAAATCATCGGTGGGGTATATCTGGACAAGTCTTTCTACACCCAAGTTGCATGGTTCGCAATGGATTCAAATGTTGTCTATGGAAAGTAAAAATAATCCTTAATACTACAAAATTCTTTACGCGAGGAAAAGACAAACAACTTATACGAAACACGGTAGCAGAATAAATTCCTTACTCGATAAAAATCTACAACAATAGATTACACGATCTAATACACACGCTAAGAAAAGACAAACATGCAACAACATTCTTTACGCGAGGAAAAGACAAAAAACTTATACGAAACACGGTAGCAGAATAAATTCCTTACACAATTAAAATCAACAACAATATATTACACGATCTAATACACACGCTAAGAAAAGACAAACATGAAGCATGCAGATTAAACTTGGAGGATTTTGCACTAACGAATTACATGACCACAAGCTAAAGGGGATGGACAAAAAAAAAAAAAAACACTACAGCGTTGGTAACTCATAAAAGGCTGTTTTTATCAAATTCACAGCATAAACAACGTAGTCCGATGTGGGGTACAAGATTGTATACATGAAATTCTCATTTTGTACTTGTTAACGGATCAGGAATCTGTGTGTTTTTTTGTTCCCCTTAGATTTGCACTAGATTGTTGAGACTTGAGACCTAATAATAAATGAAAATAGATGTGCCTACCTGTGGTTGCTATACAAGAAGAGATCCGTGAACATCCCTTGTAAATATAAGCACATATTAGCCATCTAGGATTGCAAAATCGTTATAAGTAGATCGGGTAACTTTTTCGGAGATGTTTTTAAGGGGATAAGCAGCCTACAAATTCTTTAGGAAGAGACCAGACTGGAGGAGAACCTACTCGATTGAGGTTTGTAAATAAAGGGGCAATTACACCTAACGTCAAACAATTCAGAACCGTTATCGTAAGCTGATATTACAAGCAGGGACTACTCAAACAACTGAATGAAAGAAAAATTAAATAGATCACATATTACACGCATTTTCCTTAAAACCAAAGTAGAATGACACATTGTCGATGAATCAACCTAAGAGTACCGATAAAAGGTTCTCAAATCGGAGGAACTTGTTGGTGTAGCATTCAAAACTGGGTCATGATATCACCTGATGGATTAGGGTTAATAGCCAGAGGGACAAGTTTGTCTATTGTGTCCAGGTCTGTGACATATACTGCAAGTGCATGGAGGCTTGGTCGGCCCAGATGCATCAAACGCTGGTTTCCGGCACCCTGATTTGTTGTGTCCCTTTTCAAAGCAATTTGAACAAGTCTCCTGGTTGTACTTAATGGACTTTCTCTGTCTTCCAGACCATCGACGCAATTTTAGCTCGTGCTCGGGACCTGATAAATTCTTGTTAATACCTGATGCAAAAAGGCTTACCAGATCAACAAGGTGCAATAGATTGTCATCATGTGTAGGGCGTAGCGGTAAATCTTGTGGACTGATTTCATTAGAGCAAGGACATAATGGCGAGTTGATATTGGCTGAGCAACCCATGCCGCCTTCTTCATCCTCAGCAGTAACAACAGTTGGACAATGAACTTTCTCGTCTTTAGCATAATCGCCGTGATTGCTGCGGTTAGTAGATTTCTTACTGACTGTACCGCCGAGTGGGCTTTGGGGAAATATAGACTTCCTGATTGATGGCGGAGTTTTTGATTCATCTACAGGGAAACCACTCGGAACAAATTCATTGCTACCAGTTGTGGATATGTATCCGGATGAACTCACAACAGGGCTGCCTGTAGATTTACACTTCACAATGGGTGGTGGCATACATGCCTAATCACCAGTACAACCAATGGTGATGGAGGTAGATTTGGATTTCAGATCAGGAGTCACAGTTAACTGGTCAACCAGGCTTCGTAACTATTTGTGAAACACCGACACATAACATTTAGGATTCTCTTTGTTATGCGAAACGAAGATCTGTAAATCTAAGTCATAAATCATTTCAACAATGGAGCCATCAATTCTAATACTTATCTTGAAGTCCACTTCATCAAAATTTAAGCCAAATCGACTACATATCTTCTCTGCCAATGTTTTCAAAGTCTCATTCACTGTCACTGACAAAAAGAAAACAGCGTTAGGGTTGAACTGTCCATCTTCCCGCTGTCCATCGTAGTTCACTATCAACAGAACCATATTCATGAAGCTGAACAGATTTAATCAGTTCTATCATCATGGAATTAAAATAAAAATAAATGTCATCAATGTCATCAGACGGATTAAAATAATGTCATCATGGGAATATGGACATGTCATCAATGTCATCAGACGGACAATGTCATCAATGTTTTATGGAATTACATTCCATGATGGATCATGGAATGTAATGTCGTGTTGTGGTAGGAGGATCATGGAATGTAATTTAGTGTTGTAATGGTAGGATCATGGAATGTAATGTCGTGTTGTAATGGTAGGATCATGGAATCTGGGAGGATCATGGAATCTCATTTCATGTCATGGAGAATCTAGGAAAGTCATTCCATGTCATGGAGAATCTACAAATGTCATTCCATGTCATGTAATCTTGGAATCTGGGAGGATCATGGAATCTCATTTCATGTCATGGAGAATCTAGGAAAGTCACTCCATGTCATGGAATGTCGTGTACTGGTACGATCATGGAATGTAATGTAATGGTACGATCATGGAATGTAATGGTACGATCAGAATGCAATAAAACTCGTAATCTGACATCTGACATAAACAAACACACACAGGCCGCCGCGACGAAGATAAAGGGGACCTTCTCAATCCTTTTCAACATATATTATATGACTATGATTGAAATCAATCATATGTATTTAGACTGACATAAACATATGTTATTTCCTGAATATGAAAGAAATCAATCATATGTATTTTTTAGACTGACATCAACACACACAGGCCGCCGCGACGAAGAACAAGATGACCCTTCTCAATCATTTTCAACATATGTTATTATATGAAAATTATGAAAGAAATCATCAATCAAAGGAGATATATTTGAAAACCCCACATTATAGGGGATATATTTTATAGTTACAGTTCGAGTTCTAATGAGATACATACCTTCTCTGATATTGGGGATGGCTGAAACAAATAAGGACCGCTTCAATCACGGCAACGAATCGACAACTGGAAATACGATTATGGCGGAGAATCGGAGATACGAAATATCACGGGTAATTGGGTGCTATTTTTACATGTAAGGGTTTGGGTTAACCGACTTGCATTTCAATTTAATAAGATGCATATAATAAAATCAATTGGAAGCCACACCGTAATTTAGGGATTGGGTTTGGGGATTGCCTTCGTCTGAGATATAAGAAGGAGACGGGGTCATTTTGGACCTCTTACATCAACAACCACTGACAACTCTCCAGGGGTATACTTGTCAAAGAACCCACTAACTTCCACCACACAATCCATGATCCATGATCATATTGGTTGATCCATGATCATATTGGTTATATTTGTTTTTTTTTAAACTAGTAGCTATATGTAAAAATTGGAAAACCAAAGTGGCTATATAATGGAATTATCTCTTTAAATTTCTGATAGATGGATTTTATCCACGATCTACATATTATTATTTTGATAAATTTTCTTATCATTCGAAGAATGGAAAGTTTCTACATAAGAGATGAGTAAATGAAAAGTTACTCTTTGTACAAAATAGAGATATTAGTTCTCTATATATATGTAATGAATGTGTCTCATTTCAATATTTTTACTATTCAATAAAAATACAAAATATAATTGATCATTAGATGATTATTAATTAGTTATCAAATATATTTATAGAATATATTAAAGGTAACAAAATTTTACAAGTTGTCATCTCATGAACCTAGGTGATTATTACTGAAGAACGATCTAAGCAAAAGACAACAAATAAATCATTTGATGCATATCATAAGTTTGTAAACCTTTTTGAAAGGTATTATTCTCCAGAAGAAGAAAGTAAATTATTAGGATCTTAATGTAAACAAAACTCGAGTTATAAAAAAATTCACTTTCTCCAAGTCAACTTTGTAAGAGTTAGATATATCTAAAGAGGCACAAAGTCCCTAAAGTGACTAAATCCCTTAAAGTGGAAGAAATCTCTACAGAGATACAAGAATATAGAAATTAATAAATTTCTATAAATCATATGAGAGAGATGTTGAATAGTGAAGAAACAATCATCAGTGATATATTTTCATATATAGTATATACTAAAATTATAAATGATGATTATGAAACTTATAATATCGATGATTGTAGATAAAAGGCATGATTTTCCTATATGGAAAGAAGCAATTCAAATAGAATTGACTTCATTAGCCAAACGTGTAGTAATGGACCATTAGTCCAGACGTTTGATGATGTCAAACCAGTTGGATATTAATTGGTCTTTGTATGGAAACGTAATAAGAAAAATGAGATCATAAGATATGGGGCACGACTCGTAGTATAAGGTTTCTCACAAAAACTTTGTATTCACTAATGATAAATATTATTATGTTCCAAATTTTAATAAGTTTTTGCTACCTCTAAAAGGCTTGAAATGTGTCTTATAGATGTAGTGATCACTTATATATATGGTTTATTCAATACAGATATTTATATGAAGAATCCTTGAAGGATTTAAAATGCCAGAATCATATAAATCAAGATCTCATAATCTGTATTTGATAAACGTACAAAAATTCTTGTATGGATTAAAAATAATCTGGACGGATGTGGTATAACCGTCTCAATGATTATCCGATAAAAGAATGGTATATTAATTATATTATATACCCATGAGTCTTCATAAAGAAATGAGAATATGAATTTGCTATATTCACAGTTTATATTGATAATATGAATTTAATTAGAGCTCTCGAAGAGCCCTAAAAAACTACTGAATATTTGATAAATGAATTTGAAATGAAACACATGGGAAAGAAGATATTGTGTCGACTTGAAGATTGAGCATAGATCAAACGGAATACATTGAAAAGATTCTGAAAAGATTCCATATGGATATTACTCATCCATTAAGTAATCATATGGTTGTTAACACTTTGATCCTAGGAAAGATCCATTCCAACCAACAGATTATGATGAAAAGATAATTGGTCTTGAAGTATCATTTCTTAATGCAATTGTGAAAAGAATACGGTGTGTTCTAAATATGTTATCTAGAGGGGGGGGTGAATAGATTTTAACGATTATTACCCAATTTTCGCATGCAAGTCAATTTTACGAAAATGCCCCTACTAGTCAAAAATACATACAAGTGTAATATAGTGCGGAATTTAAATAACACTTGATGTATACGTGGAAACCCAACCACTGGGAAAAACCATGGGCTGTATAGTGCGCCACACTCGGAACTCAAAATCACTAATTGAAATGAAGTTTACAACCTATGTAGACCTCGTCTAACACTCCGGTCTGTAACCCCTCACTTCTACCCAGCGGGCCTTTATTAGCAACCCTATTCCAATTTGCTTGAGGCCTAAGCACTCTTAGCCTCAAGACTTACTTCTCAATGAAGAGAAACAACCTATGTGAATATATATGAATATTCAAATAACAAACAAGGCTAGGTAACCTTAGATGCTTATCTAGGATGATGAGATAATCAATTTAAATCAATCCTAGATATCAATTGCTAAATGACATGTCAAATAGCTTAGCTAATCAAGATTAATTAAAAACCAAATTAGCTATCACAATCAACACTCAATCATTTTCATCACAAATAATCTCTAACTTGTTTCGCATATAATCAAAAGCATACAAGTAATTAAAGAGATGTATTAATATGAAAAACACTAAAGTAATATGAAATTAGTGAAGAACATACCAAATAAGATGTGATGATTCAAAACCATGCATGGATCAATTCTATGAAGGTATAGAAGATCAAATATGAAATTTGATGCAAAAGGGATTTGATTTGAGTGTTTAAAGTTGAGTTCTTGATTTGATTTTTTCTCAAAAATCTCTCTTGAATGTTTAGGGTTCTAAGGTCTCAAAGAACTTGATCAGAGAATGAGAAAATAAGATATTTATAGACATCAGGAATTGGGCATGTGAAAAGACAATTTTGCCCCTGAAACGCACCGTTTGGCTGTTTCAATCGGCGGCCAGGCCCCCGATAACGACCGCCGAATTGAGCTCGTGAAGAACAGAGCATCAACGGCGGTTTCATGACTGCCGATCCAACCGCCGAATTAGACCGAGAGATTAAAATCGATCAGGTATGAACGGCGGTTTCGAACGGCGGTCGTGACCGCCGATCTTGACCGCATAATTGCTTCAGACCAATCTGGACTGAAACGGCGGTTTCATTCGGCGGCCAAGCCGCCGATCATAACCGCCGATCACCAACAATGGTGAAAACCAAGGAGAAGCCAAGGGCATTCTCCATAGGCGGTCTTCGCGCAAAACCAAGCACTCATTAGTGCAAACGCGGACGTTTCTGAACAATGTCGGGAAACGAATTATAAAGCACATATACACACAACAAGATATATCAACCAAAGTGCTAGTGTGTAAAGTGACATGTGAAGAGTATGAACACAAATGCAAGTATGCTAAGTGTGTGTGTGCTTACTAATTCTCTTCAAAGAAAACCAAGCACAAGATATTATACCTTTGGCGTGCTTGTATCTTGAGGTCATGGAAGGGCCTTTGATCTTCAACATTAAACACTTAGACTACCCTTACATTCAAAACCCCAACATGTGATTTGACCACGAAATAAGCCAATCAACAAAACAGGAATCCTTACAACCTCCCCTTTTGGCTATTTCGTGACAAAACCACCACTCACATTGATTCCTCACAACAAAATAAACCTATGGGTCAATGAAGATTTTCTACAATACAAAGAGATATATAAAAATAAAACTTGAAGTCTTCAATCTCTTGTAGAACAATCATTCCCTGAAACAAGGTTTCTAAACTTTCCAAAACAAGAAAAGGTGAGATGAATCAAGTGAGATTAAAACAAGCATTTGCATATTTAAAAAATTAAGCACAACATCATGTTGTTTTATGTATGCAATGCTCCCCCTCAAAGGGTTACTCCCCCTCAATATATATTCTCCCCAATGTGCACCAATTGCTACAACAATTTGCACCTCCCCTTACCACATTCTACTCCCCCTTTTTGTCATGATATAGGCAAAGGAGTAGTCCCCAACCAGGTCACTTAAGGCAAAGAGAGATAGTAGCATTCTAGTATATGCATAATCAATATAAGTCACTTTATGCAATCTCAATTAATCGGAGAGAAACGAGGAGATTTATTAGATAAAATGTGTGAAACAAAATGCTTTGCATACAAGACATATAGCATTCAAGTCCAAAATACCATGGTATTTGGCAAAGCAAATGACAAAGGTTTCTAATAGGAATTCAAACCAATTTCACCATTGTCATGAGAGAAGCAAGGATATAGAAATTTCATTGATTTCAAATTAAGAACAACTATATCCAACTTTATAAGCTAAACATGTCATGAGCAACTTTGCACCCTATTTGATTTTTCCGGGAATGAAACCCGTATGATAGTAGACATGTTCAACCAATAAAGAAAGAGAGACATTTGGATTGTAAAATCCTTGAATGGATACAAGATCCTTTTTCATTTGAGTCTCATAAGTTTTTTTTTTTCACACAAGTTTTTGCATTTAAGAACGCAATTATCAATTCATGCTTTTTCATTTGAGCATGTACATGAATTTCATGCTTTTCATAAGACATTAGCATGTTATAAAAGAATCATCATGTCATGGAGATAATCATAGGTCATTCAAATCATACTTCCTACATACATCTCCTAGTCCAAAAATGCATGTTTGAACATAAATATGACATGGATTGTAAACAAGCAAGGTTCACACTTATTGAATTGAAAACATATATACATATGTGCAACCAAGCTTACTCAAGCAATCAACCAAGAAGCTTAAGATTTTTCAAATTTTTTGCAAGTGATAAGAATGCAAAAATAACTCTCTTTGCTTGAGTTCCCCATATGGGGTTAGTATCATCCTTCATTAATGAAGGGCATGAGGTCCTATGGACCTACCAAGTCCATTGGACTTAGTTGAACCTATTTGAGACTTGTTAGTCTCGTAGCAAGCGGGTTCATTTTTCCTTATCCACATAGATATGACATTTTTCTTCTTAGTGGTCAAAGGTTGCATGTCATTCACTAACCTAGGATTATTGACAAAGGATTTCCTAGGCTCATGCAAGTGAGCTTTTCTTAGCCTCTTTTTCTCTATCATGCTATTAATCCTACAATGCTTAATGTACTTAAAGCACTTAGGCCTAATATGCCCATAAACACCACAATAATGACAAGTTGGTACAAAGTAAGAATTCATACCATATCCGTGTGAAGTCATTGGAGACTTATCATGCATTTGATGTCTCCTTTGGTGTTAAGCCAGTTCATGTCTTCTATTTGGTTGAACCGGAATGGGTTGCCTCCTTGGATGAGGTAGCATGTTTTGCCTCTTTTCATAGTGAGTCATTTGTTGAGGAGAGTTGACTCGAGAGGCTCTAATCCGTTGAGCTTGGGGTTGTCTTGCTTTCACCACCTTCACTTGTGCATTTTTCAAACATTGTCCTAGTTCTAACTTCTTCCTAGGAGTTTGCACCGGTGACGCTTCTATCTTACCCAAACTCTTCACAAAGACGGTCTTCTTAGGAATAGAGCAATCCTTGCTCACTTCGAATCCAAGACCTCTTTTGTCACAAGGGCTTTTTCATACACCAAGTATGTTGTCAAGCTTCTTGGTGCTTATGGTCATTCTAGTCAATGACTCTTTGGCTTCAACAAGCTCTCTCTTCAAACCCTCTTCATTCCTCTTAGACAAAGCTAGCTCATCTTTTAGCTTGTCTTCTTCTACCATGGATCTTACCACTTCATCATTCAAGTGATCAACTTGTGTTGAAAGCCTAAGTAGTTCTTCCTTTAACCTTTGAATCTCTTTTTCATTCTTTAACTTAGAGCTTTCAAAACTTTCAAAGTTGTCCTTAAGATCCATTTTCTCCACTTGCTTCCTTAAGAGGTCATTGTATGTTGAAAGCTCTAGATTTTCTTCCTCTAAAATCCTTAGGAATCTATCTTTCTTCTTCATGGAGCTTTCAACATTGACTATAAAGTCATGCACATCCATATTCTCTACATTTCCATTTGTAGAGTTAGAAAAGGAGTCATCTCCACTAGTGTCATCTTCTAGACTCTCCTCCTCTCCTATGGATCCAATTTCCTTATCAAGACCTTCACCTTGATCTTTTGAGTCAATAAGTGTCATATCCCAATGCGAAGCAACAACTATCTCCTCTATAGCTACTTCTTCGACTTTCTCTTCTATGGGATCACTAGCAACAGAATTCTTATCAACAACTTCATTTTCTTCATTAGTGGCACCCAATGCCTTGAAGTTATTGATAAGCTTATCATCACTTGATGACTTATCTCCCTCTCCGGAGTCATCACTTTCACTCCAAGTGGCGACCATCATTTTTTCTTTCTTGTTCTTCAAATTCCCACAATCGGGTGAGATATGACCTATGCCGTCACACTCATAGCATTGGACCCCTTTCTCTTGCCTAGGCTCATGCTTCTTGAAGGGAGCCTTTTTCTTCAAGACTTGGCCTTTGGATCCAAAGCCACTCTTCTCGAACTTGACAAATTTCTTGAATCTTTGAAGCATCAAAATCATGTCTTCGTCCAAGTCACCTTTCTCCTCCTTCCCTACCTTAGAAGCACTCAAAGCAATTCCTTTTTGCTTCTTTGAAGGAGTGGAGCTAGGACCCTTCCTAGACTCGTAGGCGAGAAGTCTACCTATTACCTCGCTCGGCTTCATGTCCTTAAAATCACTGTTTTCTTCTAAAGCCGTCACCTTAGACTCAAACCTCTCGGGAAGCGATCTCATTATCTTTTGCTTGATCCTTCTATCCGAGTAAGGGTCACCAAGTTGATGACTTTGGTTGACAATGTCCATCAACCTAATCTCAAAGTCATTGAAGCACTCATTCTCCTCCATCCTAAGTGTCTCGAATTGAGTTTGGAGGACTTGAAGTTTGGAGTCCTTCACTACTTCGGTTCCCTCGTGTGCAACCTCTAAGATGTCCCATGCCTCCTTGGCTATCTTAGTGTTCTGAATCAGTTTGTACTGATTTTCGTCCACTGCACATATAAGGGCGTGCCATGCCTTTTGATTCCACTTGGACAACTCAAACTCGGGTTGTGTCCACTGTGCCTTAGGCTTGAGCACTTCTTCTCCTCCACCCGTGGGAGTCATCATAGGAGGCGAATATCCATCTTCAATGGCCATCCATGCCCTATCATGGATTTGACACACATATGCCTCCATCTTCCCTTTCCATTGAGAGTAATTTATGCCGGTGAGGAGGGGAGGCCGTGTGCTTGAAGCACCCTCATGGTTGCCACCGTATCCACTCATTGTATGAAATGAATGAATTCAAATGAATGCAAAATGTATGAATGAGCACAAATCACACAAATGCAAAACACACCAAAATGAGCTAGGATCACCTAAGTATATCTAGGAACCCGCTCTGATACCAATTGAAAAGAATACGATGTGTTCTAAATATGTTATCTAGAGGAGGGTGAATAGATTTTAATGATTATTACCCAATTTTCGCATGCAAGTCAATTTTATGAAAATGCCCCTACTAGTCAAAAATACATACAAGTGTAATATAGTGCGGAATTTAAATAACACTTGATGTATACGTGAAAACCCAACCACTGGGAAAAACCACGGGCTGTATAGTGCGCCACACTCGGAACTCGAAATCACTAATTGAAATGAAGTTTACAACCTATGTAGACCTCGTCTAACACTCCGGTCTGTAACCCCTCACTTCTACCCAGCGGGCCTTTATTAGCAACCCTATTCCAATTTGCTTGAGGCCTAAGCACTCTTAGCCTCAAGACTTACTTCTCAATGAAGAGAAACAACCTATATGAATATATATGAATATTCAAATAACAAACAAGGCTAGGTAACCTTAGATGCTTATCTAGGATGATAAGATAATCAATTTAAATCAATCCTAGATATCAATTGCTAAATGACATGCCAAATAGCTTTGCTAATCAAGATTAATTAAAAACTAAATTAGCTATCACAATCAACACTCAATCATTTTCATCACAAATAATCTCTAACTTGTATCTAGCATATAATCAAAAGCATACAAGTAATTAAAGAGTTGTATTAATATGAAAAACACTAAAGTAATATGAAATTAGTGAAGAACATACCAAATAAGATGTGATGATTCAAAACCATGCATGGATCAATTCTATGAAGGCATAGAAGATCAAATATGAAATTTGATGCAAAAGGGATTTGATTTGAGTGTTTAAAGTTGAGTTCTTGATTTGATTTTTTCTCAAAAATCTCTCTTGAATGTTTAGGGTTCTAAGGTCTCAAAGAACTTGATCAGAGAATGAGAAAATAAGATATTTATAGACATCAAGAATTGGGCATGTGAAAAGACAATTTTGCCCCTGAAACGCACCGTTCGGCGGTTTCAATCGGCGGCCAGGCCCCTGATAACGACCGCCGAATTGAGCTCGTGAAGAACAGAGCATCAACGGCGGTTTCATGACCGCCGATCCAACCGCCGAATTAGACCGAGAGATTAAAATCGATCAGGTATGAACAGCGGTTTCGAACGGCGGTCGTGACCGCCGATCTTGACAGAATAATTGCTTCAGACCAATCTAGACTGAAACGGCGGTTTCATTCGGCGGCCAGGCCGCCGATCATAACCGCCGATCACCAACAATGGTGAAAACCAAGGAGAAGCCAAGGGCATTCTCCATAGGCGGTCTTCGCGTAAAACCAAGCACTCATTAGTGCAAACGCGGACGTTTCCGAACAATGTCGGGAAACGAATTATAAAGCACATATACACACAACAAGATATATCAACCAAAGTGCTAGTGTGTAAAGTGACATGTGAAGAGTATGCACACAAATGCAAGTATGCTAAGTGTGTGTGTGCTTACTAATTCTCTTCAAAGAAAACCAAGCACAAGAGATTATACCTTTGGCGTGCTTGTATCTTGAGGTCATGGAAGGGCCTTTGATCTTCAACATTAAACACTTAGACTACCCTTACATTCAAAACCCCAACATGTGGTTTGACCACGAAATAAGCCAATCAACAAAACGGGAATCCTTACAAATTGATTCTTTGTTATATCTAGCTCAATGTATTAGACCAGATATTACATTCTTAGTGAGTGCACTTGCTAGATTTAGTTTAGCACCAAGACATTGGAATGAGATTAAACATATATTTTTTTTAGAATTATTTTATACAAAATCTAACAATTTTTTTAGGTTTACTTGGTTATGCTGATGCCAGATATCTATTTGATCCACATAAAACTCATTCACGAACGGGATATTTTTTTTACCTATGATGGCACAACAATTTCATGGTGCTCCATGAAGCAAGACTTTTGCTTCTACATCCTCCAATCATTTATGATATTATTGCATGTCATGAAATAAACATCAGTATGTTTTAGTTCCAATCTAGAAGATTGTTTTGAAAACAATTTTTATTAGAGGGAACATATCGAATGAAGTATATTAGTTATTTTGAGCATAGTGTATTGTACTAATTTTCCCTTTGATTAGGTTCTTGTCATATTGGGTTTTCCTGATAAGGATTTTAATGAGGTAATTCTTTAAGCACGTCCAAAAAATCATTAGATCCAGCAAATCATGATATATATTTTTCTTTGATCCAGAAGATCATTATATATATATTACTTTGATCCAGTAGATCATCGTATATATGTTGCTTTGATCCAACAGATCAATGGATATATTTGCTGAGGTTTTTATCCCACTGGGCTTTTCCTACAAAGTATAAATGTGAACAATGTTTTGAAGAAAACATTAATTATTAACATATGTGCACTGTACTCTTTTTCCCTTCAATCATGTTTTTTGTCCCACTGGGTTTTCCCGACAATGTTTTTAATGGGACAGTTTTAAGCACGACCAACACTACTAGATCTAGAAGATCATTGTATATATTTTGCTAAGGTTTTTATCCCACTGGGTTATTCCTAGCAAATTTCAATGGAATAAAAATGGTGGAATCTAAGGGAGAGTTTTATGAATACGATATGTGTCTTCCACCATTCTTCAAAAGTACACATGTCTCTCATTAGACATGACGCTGGTTTCGAATCCGATTCCGATGCCGATTCCGATTCCGATTCCGATTCCGATTCCGAATCTGATTCCGATTCCGGTTCCAGTTCCGTCGATTCCAGTCTGGTTTTGACAGTACTGGATCCATTTGAAAAAAATAAAATAAAATATAACCTAGCTAGAAATTTTCCAATTCACTTCGATCAAAATTTTAAAAACTCTTTAGACACAACTCATTCATTGACTTCACTTCGATCCACTTTCAAATTCCCAATTCTAGAAACCCTAAATTTTCCAAACTTCTCCAATCAATCATCTTCAACCTACTCTCCTGACACAAATCAATGCCAAATCAACCACCACCACCTATGATTTCGTGAATTGAAGAAGAAGAAGAAGACCCGTGGTCCGTGAATCGAAGAATAAGAAGACGAAGAAGAAGAAGAATAAGAAGAAGAAGAAGAAGAATAAGAAGAAGAAGAGAGAGAGAGAGATCAAATATGTATGTGTTCAGAGATTAGGATTTAGGTCATTAGGAATTTAGGATTTATAAAATAAATAAATAAATAAATAATGTTGGAACTATCGGTTCAAACCGGACTAGAACCGGGAATTGGAATTGGAATTGGAACCGAAACCGTTGGTTCCAGTCTAGTTCGAACCGGGTGGATCCTCAAAATTTGGAACCAGAATCGGAATCGCCTCGGTACCCAGTGCCGACCCTGAGGTGGGTCAACTAGGGGAGCCTGCCCAGGGCCCAGAAAAAAAAAGGCATAAAAATGGCCCATTTTTTATTTTTATTTTTATTTTTATTTTCTGTGTTTAATGTTTACATCTTTGAATTTTGATAAATAAAGGGCCCAAAAAGGGTCCAAATTTGTTGTTATTTTTCAAACTTCAAATAATTATATCAAATTTAGGCCCCAAATAAAAAAAAAGAATGTGGAAATCAACTTCTTATATAAAGATTGAGCTCAAAATGGACTTTCATCGGAATTATTAAAAGCAAATGAGTAAGCCTATTTGCACCCTTGAAAATTTGTATGTGCATCTCTTTTTGCATGTACACCTCATTAAGAGTTTTTTAAAAGTTATATTTTGTAAGCACGCCCCAAACATTACCATATATACCCTTTCTTTTATTTATTTTTTAAATTCTAAAACAATAAAAAAAAAAAAAAGGAGGTCTCCTCATCCCTTTTCATTTTCTAAGCAAGTTCGTCTCTCCTTATTTACATACGTTATTTGTTTTAGTGGAAACTGTCATGCAGATCTATTTGATCGTAACTTTTTTTTTTTTTTTCAGTTTTGTTTTTTCTATGCATCATGATATAAACTTGATGAAAATTACTTTGATTAAGCTTTTGTAAGTTTTCTCAAAAAATAATATATATATATTATTATTATTATTAAGTACGGGATTTTACAAGATTTAGATGCGAGATTGAACAAAGGACCCCATTTATATATTTGCCCTGGGGCTTCCAAAACCTCAAGACCGGCATTGTCGGTACCAGTTCGATTCTAGTTTGGTTTGCCAGTTCGAACCAAACTGACGCCATGACTGTCTCTCATGTGTAAGTTGGTGGCATCATGCATGGAAAATTACAATAATGTGCCTTGCATAAAATTACATTAAAGACCCCCGTGATATTTGTTTATATATATGTGCGTAGCTTTTCAATCGTAAGTGATTTTAGCTCTCTTATTCAACAGAAATAAAACCTATCTTTATCGGATGTGCTTATTCTCTTTCTACTCATCCACAGCGTACTTCTTATTGAGTTGTTTTCTCTAAATTTTATGTGCTTTTTTTTTTTTGAATTTACAACAACCGTATGTTTTTATAAATTTCACATTTTTTCAAAGAATTAACTCCTATGGACTACATAATTTATTTTATTTTCTTAAAAAAAAAATTGTGAACTATAAAGTACTTAGAAATGTTCTCCAAAGCTAGAACTTTTCATCCAGAGGAGCCTAGATATGAAAACAGGAGAATTGAGGAGCCTGAATAAAAAATATATGGTTTAGATTATGAAAAGATGATAAAACTTGAGAATAAAAGTTTTCAAAATACGTACCATTCATGGGGAAGTTTTGACAGCTTCTACATGATTGGTTTTGATTACTTAAGTTACTTCAATTTTATTTCTCAAAAAATGAGTCCATTGAATGCCTCCTAAACCTTCTTATTAAACTGAAAATGAACATAAAGAATATGCATGATCATAATAAAATTTTCTTAGAAAAATAAACATTGAATGTATACATACAAGAATTCTTTTAAATGCGGACGTCGCAAAAATACTTAATCAAAGTGACTTTGGTCATGAATTTTCTTATAATAAAAAAAAAAAAATCATTTAACTTTATCATAACCATTCATTCACAAATATTAATTAAATTTAAATAATTCGTACTTATTTTAATGTTTAGACAGTTGATAGTAATAACTAATTTTCATTTTTAAAAACTTTATATAAGAGAGACCGTATATGAAAATTATATAAACATTGAAGCTCGATAAAAGTCACTAAATAGTAAATACAACTTTTGACATTTAACATTAAAAAGAGACAAATCTTTATTATAAATTAAAGGATTAGATTAAATCAAATTAAACATTTGACTTAAATTTAAATTGTGAGCACGTATATTCCTCTGGTGTCAAAATTAAAAAATAAATAAATTGCATATTTTATAGAAATGTGTGAAGAGAATGCAGGAAGGAGAGATATTTATACTGAAAAAGTTAACGTGTGCTCATGCGGAGAAAACAAATGTTTGTTTTAGTTATTTATAAACTCGCTTAAAATATTTTATTTTATTCTTGAGAGAAGCAAAAGGAAATCCACTGACCCAAAATCTTTGTTGGGACTTGGGGGGCGTTTATTCTTCTCTGTTCTTCCATGCGGTGATAAAAAGGGATTGATTCCTCCACGTTGGCTTTTTGGGTTTCTCATTCTTTTCTTTATTATTATTTTTTTTTTTAATTTGACATCAGCGGAAATGTCCATGACTACAAATCAAATATTACATTTTTACCATCCAAACCACGATACACTGATGAGATAACTTACAAAATATATATAATGAGACTTAAACAACTCACCACTAAGATGAGAATAAATAAAATGCACATTAACGAGAGATTGTGTAATTTTTTATTAGAATAATTATAATATTTCTGAATTAGGGTAGATGTGAGAGACTTACTATATTATCAAATATATTTAGGTTTTCAGTTCTTTTATTTCGGTGTTTAAAAAGGAAAAGGAAAAGAAAAAATAAAAGTAAAGTTGTTAAAGCAGAAGTTGATGGGGGCCCGTGCCTTCCTTACTCGCCTCCCAAGTCCGAATTTCAGGTTTGGGTTGTGTGCCTACCTCCTTCTTTCTTGCTTCCCCTTTTTTGTCTTAGGGTTTTAATAGTATCCAAATATCAGCTCCTTATTCCTACTTCTCTAACTGTAATTTCCATTCTAACATTTGTCATTTCAAATTTTAACAATAATTAAGACATTTTTTTTATGCATTTAATAAATAAAGTAAAATATTTTACTTTGGCCACCTTATATATTGCATATCACTATATTCACCTCAAAATATAAATTTCTACTGTTTATTCACACACCTATTGCTATCTTTGAACCTCAATCGCTGCTCCCATTAGCTCGAGAAATGACTAATAATTGTTTTTGTTTTTTCTCAACTCTTTTGTTCTCCTGAGTACCACCTGTTTGTGAGAGAAATAATCATCAATCTGGTCAATTTTTTTGTAAAAAGAATTGTAAAAAAGAGAAATAATCATCAATGGGTGCAAAGAGGAAAAATTAATAAAGGTTTTTTAATTAGTGTTATTTTTGGAATTACAATGGGTATCGAAAGTAAAAAAAATTAACTGTTAAATTTGACTGATAGGTGTGGACCGTGTGGTGAAAAAATGGGTGTAGGGAGAATTTTTTTTTTGAGAATTTTTTTTTTGGTGGCAATAGAACCACCCTTTCACATATTACACAATTGATGGGCCCACTCTCAAGTAACCAATTATAATGAGCAAGAATATTACGGGCCCGTATGTTTCTACATAAAAATTTGTAGAAAAAAGCAGACAGGGCTTGTGGCCTGATATTAGAAATTTTTTTATTAAGAAAAATAAAAATAAATGCTTTTTTTTTTTAAGGATTACAACAATTATAATATGACCACCAATGGGGAACGGAGGTGCAAAACCACCTTTACTAAGAGATGATGTGCAAAATAAATGCATATTATTGGTTATAAGTTGAGCTTATTCAAACGCTCTTTTTTATTTCACTTCCAATTCTTATTCAAATCACACCCTAGTAAAATTCAAGTCGGATTTGCATAAGGACAATACCCGACTTGAGTTTGAACTTAGAATGTAATACTCGTATTTGTATCTCAAACGGGACTAATAGATACCTTAGTTGTTATTATTATTACTATTTTGAAATATTATAATAGAACTGCTGATACTTGTCAAGATCAATAATACATGTACAGTCCAGATAACTACCCTTCATCTTGATTGTTATTCAAATGCATTTTGAGACACATTGTAACTCTATTGTTTCAATATCATTTTCTTGCCCTTTTGTGGGGTTCCAAGATATTTCAAGATTTGTATGACAACAAAACAAAACCAAACAGAAGCTTTTTGCTATTTCATTTCCAAAGCAATCACAACAAATAAAGCATAAAGCAAGCAACACTACTACTAGATGTTACTTCAATCACACCCAAATCATATCAAATCCAATCTTTAATCTCTTTTAATTGTACTAATTGATAATATATATATTTTAATTTTTTTTGTAAATTTCTAAAACGCTTAAAGTTTCATTATAAGTTTCCACAATTTATGTCCAACCCATATCTAATATCTTTTTCACTATACAATGTTCCACTTTATAATAAAGTTATTGCGTATCTCCATTTATATGAAATTGTTTTTTCTTCTATAAATTCATCTAGAATAGACTACCTAATAATATATGGAGACTTTAAATTATCTCCACAATTGCATTTTCTTCTTATTCTTCTGATGATGGGTGAAAATTAAATGGGAGATGCATAGAAGATATTCATTTGCGATCATGTATCAAGTTGACCAAATGGTCACAACAAGCATACATGTTCTATATATTATCTTGACTTTATTGGAGCATCGACACTATCAAATAGTTGTGTGAGGAATTTTATAAACGACCCATCTATTGACATTGTCAAAACAGGGATGATGTTATCGATCAGATCGTCGATTGATTTCACATTTAGATTTTAACAACGATATAAAAATACAACATTACAATTTACATGACAGTATTTCCTATCATTAGATGAGCAATGATGATGTTATTTAATCAATTAAATTTAAAATTTTAATTTATTTTGTATTAAGAAATCCTTAACCTCCAAGATGAATACTACATATACAAATCAAACAAAAATTAAACTCATACTTTATAATTATTCTTGGTATGGAATAAACCATATAACATGTGAATTTTACTAACTCATTCCACATTTGATAATCGAATTACATCATTTGTACAACAACATTTTGAATCTTCTTTTGTTTTCGTGGGTCATGGCTCATGGGTGTTTTATCTTCAATTTAACCAATTGAAGTTAGAGAGCCGATATTGACACCCATAAATATGATAAGCACATCCATATTTTAATAAAAAAATTAATTACAAAAATATCCCAATAGGAATTTACCAATAAGAACAAATTAGTTTAATTAAAAATAAACAAAATATTATTTACACTCATTAATTACACCCATATCTTCAACTATATTACTTTATTAAAAAAAAAAAAAAAAAACCCTAATTCAACCTTAATTATATATATATATTTAAAAGAACGAGAAGAACATAAGCCCAACGGAAGCCCAATGTTGAGATTAAATTACGTAAATATAATGGTTTTTTGCAGACTTATGGTTAGGAAAAGAATACTTGGAAGATCAGAAATAGACTTATGACCTGCTCTAGTCACTGCACATGAGTACTACGAATCTATTATGGCCTTTAAAAAATTGAAAGAAAATAGCTGTTTGTTCTGTCAACTCTTCTGTTGCCAAAGCTAACAAACCGAAAGGTCCTAATCTGCTGGAGATCATTGCATTTTTATCATTGTAGAGAAGTTGAGGATCAACCAAACCAGGATTAATGAACTCATCCGCCTCTTCTAGTTTAGGCAATTCAAACACAACTTCTACATCCACCTTTAAAGATATACAATAAGTAATCATGCAATTGCAAAAAGACTAGAAATAAAATCAGAAATTGTGTGTAAGTTAGGATCAGCATGTTAACAGAAGAATTTAAAACATGAATTTGACCGCTCACCTACCTGTGAAGCGGTGATGCCTGAAACTTCAAATACTGACCCACTCTCTAGTTTCTTATCATTGATGCTAGCTTATGAGGGTTTATAAAAAAAATTTATCATTTGTAAAATTGGGCGTATTAATAACTTATGAGGGTTCATAAATAAATTGTATTAAAATGAAAACATTCATTTAAATAAGGGTACTATTGGTATTAAGATGGGTGTTTATAGTAATGTTTAAATTTTAAATTTTAGACATGTGTGTATTTATAAATATGGGTGTACTTATCATATTTATGAGTGTCAATATCCGTACCCTTGAAGTTGGGTTCTTGTTCTAACAAAATTTTCCCTTTGAACAACATCCAATCACACACACCACTAATTCAAGCTCATACTACACCATGAGTTCAACATTTATCTGATGGGCTCAACATTTGCCGCCCAACTACTCGAGCCCATATATTCACTTGCAAGCTCAATTGGGTTGAAAGATGAACATAGTAGCAGTTAAGATTTCATAGATATGTGGATCTTTCTTAGCAATGAAAGATAAATTTGTTAATAACAATTTATTAATTTTTTCTAAAAAAAAATTGAAAAAAAAATTGATATAAAGGGTGTATTTACAAAATTAGAGGGGTGCAGATAAGAGCACTCAGCAGAATATCCATAATCGGAAGCCCGAAGAAAATAAAGGTTGAGTTGTCGCATGGTTCATTCAGACATTTACTCATTTGTTTCGATGAAGGAAATGATTTTAAGTGAGGGCTTCACAGGGTAAATTTGATTTACTTATTTTCAGATCTTATTTAAACTGATTCATCCAAAATCTGCTTCATTTTTTTTTTTTTTTAATATATAAGTACTTCTTAATTTTAAATTTATATTCCATTGAAAATTTTGAAATGCCCCTTCACCAACTTATCCATAATTAAGAGTATGTGAGGTCTAAAATTTTAAATTATTTGTACTAGTTTTTAATTTTATTTTTCATAAAAAAAATTATCTTCATTTATAAATTATAATCCCTATAGGCAATTTGGTCTTTAAATTAATCAATTTGAAGACCAAATGAGGTTTGAGTAGAGAAACAAATACTTGCTCTCTAACTGTATTTATACCAAACTTCAGGGGTCTATGTGTATTTACCTTTAATTTATATATGGAGTTGCAGTAGATTAGAACCAAATATTACTTGTACAATAATTCTATGATATTTAATCATTATCCACCTTAACATCCTTCTTACTTCAGATGGTGTATATTGCACATTTTACAAGAATGTGTTGGAAGTTTTCTCGTTGGTGTTGTGGGAGTAGATACTTGATCTCGGGCGGTCCCAATAGACACGTGACTCGTTTGGTGTCAAATTTTAAATATCCTAATTTTTAAAAACTATTTAAAAAGTTGTTTCACATTTTTTGTTTTGGGACAACACAATGTAGAATTAAGTTACACTACAAGAAAATAATACATTTATTATAAAGGTTTTCTTGACGGTTAAAAACTGTGAATAAAGGTTTTCTTGACAGTTTTTCTAACTGTCAAGGATGCTACTGTCAAAAATTTATGACAGCTTATTCTTGATAGTTTTTAACTGTCAAGAATTTATTATTAAAATTTTTTATATTTACACACCACCGCCGCCGCCCGCCTCCATTCCGACCACCATTGTCATTATATTATTATGAATCGAACTTGAAACCTCAAGTCAAAAGTTGTAAGCCTATACCACTTGACTACAAGATTTGATTTGTTAATAATTGAACAATATTTATATATAACCTATATGAGTTGTTAAAAAAAAAAAAAAAACAAAAAAAAAAAAATACTTGTTAGATAAATTTAAATTTATTTAACTAATCAAAATTCTAATTTCTACGACAGATATATATTAAAAAATATTTATTGAAACTTTTAATAAAATTATATTTTTAAAAACATATATAGTCAAGTTATTGGTTATACTCTATGGTCACGTTTGGTTACATGGTGGAATGGTAATGGGAATGAGAATGGGAATGGAAAGGAAAGGAAAACTGAGTTTTTTGTTTGGTTGAAACTTTATAATTAGTCTTTGAATCAGTATTATTTTGTTTGGTTAACAACGGAACGGAATGGAGTTAACTGTATTTTGACCAAAATATCCCTAATTATAAAACATTCATAATATATAATATAAAATACATACATATATATATATATATATATATATATATATATATATATATATATATATATATATATATATATAATACATATAATAATATATATATAATATAATATAATATAATATAATATATATATATATACAGAAATTCTATTATCAGTTCGAACTGACAAAAGTTATATCAGTTCCTTGCATGTGGGCCACTGGATTTAAATATTTTGACTTGGCTGTATGCACTTGTCAGTCAAAGTATATAAATCCAGTGGCCCACATATAAGGAACTGATATAACTTTTGTCAGTTCGAACTAATAATAGAAAGATTGTATATATATATTATATTATACAATATATATAATAATATAAATATATAATATATATTATTTAATATATTAATATATAATATATAACACACATATATTATATAATACATACAATACATATAATAATATATATAATATTATATAATATATATATAATAATATATTTGTATAATATAAATATATAATATATAATAATATATATATATATATATATATATATATATATATATATATTATATAATACATATAATACATATTGTTAACCGTAAAAAATGGCAGGGGTTCAAAAAAGAATTTTCCATCAGCAGTGAAGAAACAATTAAGATAGAATGTAAGGTTCCCATTTATTGATTGGCTCATTTCGTGGACAAACCACATGTTGGGGTTCTTTGTAAGGGTAGCCTAGGTATCGGTTTTATTGTTCGAAGCCCTTTGAAGACCTCGTGTTGATAAGCACCGAAGGTATATTTATTTGTGCTTACTTTTCTTTGAAGAGATTAGTTGCACACACACACTTAACATTCATTGCATATGTGTGCATTCTCTTCACTTGTCACATTTCACACTTGCACTTATTTATTATATTTTGTTGTGTGTAATTGTGTCATGTTGTCGTGTAATTCGTTTCCCGATAACTTTCGGAAACGTCCGCGCATGCACTAGAATGTGCTTGGTTTAGCGCGAGGACCGCCTATGGAGAATGCCCTTGGCTTCTCCTTGGTTTTCACCTTTCTAGGTGATCGGCGGTTATGATCGGCGGCCTGGCCGCCAAATGAAACTGCCGTTTCAGTCCAGATTGGTCTGAAGCATTTCTGCGGTTAAGATCGGCGGTCACGACCGCCGTTCGAAACCGCCGATTTAAGACCTGATTGATTTATCTCTTGGTCTAATTCGGCGGTTGAATCGGCGGTCACGAAACCGCCATTCATACCTGATTGATTTTAATCTCTCGGGTTTGATTCGGCGGTTGGGATCGGCGGTCACGAAACCGCCGAATTAACCGCCGTTTATGCACTGTTCTTCACGAGCTCAATTCGGCGATCATGATCGGCGGCTTGGCCGCCGATTGAAACCGCCGATCGTCGCGTTTCTTTGAAACTTACTTAAACGACCACACTTTGATTTGGCCCCCTATATATATGCCGTTTTGTCTTTAGGTCAAAAAAGAGAGTTCATATTCAGAATTCATACTTAGGATATTTTTCAAAGAGAAGAAAAATTCCAAGAACTCATTTTTTATTACTCAAACACTTTTTCATGATCATCAATCATCATCTAGCATCATCCTTGATCTTCTAGATGTCATCTTGCATGGATTCTTCATCATACTTTGCTTGGTAAGCTTTTCACTAATATCTTACATATTTTGTGTTTCTCTTAGCTAGCAATCTCAATTAATTACTTGTATGTTATTTTATATACTTTGAATACAAGTTTGAGATTAGTATGATTACATATTTTGTGTTTCTCTTAGCTAGCAATCTCAATTAATTACTTGTATGTTATTTTATATACTTTGAATACAAGTTTGAGATTAGTATGATGTATGTTTGAGAAGTTGTTTTGTGATAGCTAATTAAGTTTTGTGCTTAATCTTGGTTAGCTAAACTATTCGACATGTCATTTAGTTTTGATATCTAGGATTGTTCTAATTGCATATTAATCATCTTAGATAAGCATATAGGGTTTCCCTTGCTCTATGTTGCATTTGGATATTCATATATTCACTTAGGGTTGTTATTCTCTTCATAGAGAAAGTAAGTCTTGTGTGTAGCATCCGGGATTAGGTTGCTTAGATCGCAAGCAAATTGGACTAGGTTCACTCATACCGGGATTAGGTTGTAATTGGTTACACATTTAGTGGATTCGAGGTTCGAGTGTGGCTTACTTACTAGCCCGTGGTTTTTCCCGTGAGGGTTTCCACGTAAAAATCAAGTGTTATTTAATTTCCGCATTTTATACTTGATTTATTGCTTTATCTATTTAGGGGTAATTTTGTAATTTTGACTAACACGAAAAATTGGGTAAAAAGCTTAAAATCTATTCACCCCCCTCTAGATAGTTTTATACACACCGTGCTATAATTTGTTTCAATTGGTATCAGAGCGGGTTCCTAGACATACATAGGTGATCCTTGCTTATTTTGGTGTGTTTTGCATTTTGTGTGATTTTTGATCATTCATACATTTGCATTCATTTCATTCATTCATAAACACTATGAGTGGAAACGGTGGAAATGGTGGTGGCCACGAAGGTGCTTCTAGCACAAGGCCTCCACTTCTTACCGGTTTGAATTATTCCTAATGGAAAGGGAAGATGGAATCCTACATATGCCAAATTCATGACCGTGCATGGATGGCGGTGGAAGACGGATATGATCTACCCAAGATGACTCCCGGTGGTGGAGGAGAAGAAGTTTTGAAGCCTAAGGAGCAATGGAACGCGCAAGAGTTTGAGGCTTCAAAGTGGAATAGGAAGGCTATGCATGCCATCATGTGTGCAATGGATGAGAATCAGTACAAGCTTATTCAGAACACTCAGATTGCAAAAGTGGCATGGGACATCCTTCAAGTTGCACATGAGGGAACCGAGGTGGTGAAGGAGTCCAAGCTTCAAGTCCTCCAAACTCAATTTGAGCTACTTAGGGTGGGAGAGGATGAATGCTTCAATGACTTCGAAATCAAATTGATGGACATTGTAAATCAAAGCCATCAACTCGGAGACCCGTATTCGGATAGGAGAGTCAAGCAAAAAGTTATGAGATCTCTCCCCGATAGGTTTGAATCAAAGGTGACGGCCATAGAAGAAAATAGTGGCTACATGGATATGAAGCCAAGTGAGGTGATTGGACGTCTCCTTGCATATGAGTCTAGGAAGGCTCCTAGCACCACTACTCCTCCTAAGAAGTCTAAAGGAATAGCTTTGAAGGCATCTAAGGATGCAAAGGAGGCAAAGCATGAATCGGATGAATACCTTGCCTTATTCGTGAAAAGGTTTAATAAGGTTATGGGGTTCAAGAAGAAGAAGGGATTTAGGTCAAGAGGACAAGACTTGAAGAAAAAAGGTTCCTTCAAGAAGTTTGAGCCTAGACAAGAGAGGACCGAAAGGAAAGGGGTCTGATGCTTTGAATGTGGTGGGATTGGTCACTTTGCCCCCGAATGTGCTAATCACAATGAAAAGAAGAAAGGCAAAGTGATGGCCGCCACTTGGAGTGGGAGTAGTGATAGCTCAAATGAGGAAGATGAGTCTTCAAGTGAAGAATAGCTCATGGCTAACTTCCTAGCTTTTGCCTCATCTCACAAGAGCAAAAGTGCTAGTGAGAGAGAGGAAATGAGTCAAGAGGAAATTGACTCTAGTGAAGTAGAAAGTGACTCCTCTTCTAAGTCCATAAAGAAATTTGTGGAGCAAAAGGTGCTTGCTAAATACCATCCCGAGTTCAATGATTTAGCAATTAAAAGCACAAGAAAGATTGAGAGGTTGAGAGAAGAGAACCTTGAACTTTCGGCTCACAATGACCACTTAAGTGAACAAGTGGAAAGATTGAAGAGGAGAGAGGATAAGTTAATTGAGGAGTTAGACTTATCCAAGAGAAGTGAAGAAGGCTTGAAGAGGGAACTTGTAGAAGTTAAAGGGTCCTTGGCTAGGATAGATTCTAGCACCAAGAAGCTTGACCATATGCTTGGTGTTGGAAAGAGTCCATGTGACAAGAGGGGTCTTGGGTATGAAGATGACAAGAAGATCTCTACCTCTAACAAGACCGTGTTTGTCAAGAGCTTGAAGAAAGAAGAAACTTCATTTGTGCAAATTCCTAGGAAGAAGTTAGAAATAGGACAAAGTTCAAATGCTCAAGTGAAGATGGGACTAAGAAGGCAACCTCAAGCTCAACCCCCTAGGGTCCCTCAAGCCAACATTTCTCAACAATTGGCTCACAAAGGAAAGAGACCAATCATGGAACCTCAAGCTTGGAAGCAACCTAGACCGGTTCAACAACGAAGATGGATTGAACCCACTTATCCACAAAGACATGGACGAGCTCCCATACGTGCACAAAGACAAGGTATGATTCCTTTTTTCATCCCTATTTGTCACTTTTGTGGTTGTGATGGTCATATTAGACCAAATTGCTTTCAATATATTAAAATGTGTAGAACACGAAGCATGATTGAAAAGAGAAAGAATAGAGCCAAGATGCATGTTCCTAGGAATGATAATTTTACTTTGCATGATCCTAGGACATCTAGAGCCCATGTACCAAAGACCACTAAGAAAGCTAAAATTGTTGCTAAGTGGATTAGAAAGAATGAAAATGTTTGCCATGTTGCACAAATAGCCTTGAAGGCAAATTCTTCTAATTTTTGGTATTTGGATAGTGGGTGCTCTAGGCACATGACGGGAAACAAGAGTTTCTTCGAGACTCTTGTTATGGAGGAAGGTGGAAATGTCACTTTTGGTGATGGATCCAAAAGAAATGTTGTAGGGAAAGGAACCATTTCCGTTCCCGGATTACCCTCCTTATCCAATGCTTTATTTGTTGATGGCTTGAAAGCCAATTTAATAAGCATTTCACATCTTAGTGATGAAGGATATTCCGTCTTGTTTTCTAAAGATTATTGCTCTATCCTAAAACCCGATGGACAAACCTTGTTGAAGGGCATGAGATCTAGCGACAATTGTTATTGTCTTGAAGCTAGTATTGTATCTAATCATGTGTCCATGGATAAGCAAATTGAGTTGTGGCATGAAAGACTTGGCCACATGAACTTTGGAAAGTTCAATTGTGTGCGTGGCCTCCCTAAGCTTGGGAAGAAAGCCAATGGTGTTTGTGGACCTTGCCAACAAGGAAAGCAAACTAAAAGCATGCACAAAAAGGGTAAGTATCTCACCACCAAGGAGCCTCTTGAGCTTCTCCACATGGACCTCATGGGTCCTATGCAAACCGAAAGTTTGGGTGGAAAGAGATACATTTTTGTATGTGTTGATGATTTCTCTAGGTTCACATGGACATATTTTCTTAGAGAAAAATCCGAAACTTTTGATAAGTTTAAAATGCTTTGTAATAAAATACAAAATGAAATGAACTCTAATATTAAAAGCATAAAACGGATTAGAAGTGACCATGGGAGGGAATTTGAGAATGCTACTTTTGAAACCTTTTGTAATGGTTTAGGCATCTCCCATGAGTTTCCGGCTCCTAGGACACCTCAACAAAATGGAGTTGTTGAGAGGAAAAATAGGGTACTTCAAGAGATGGCCCGTGTGATGTTGCTTAGCAATAATGTCCCTAGGAACCTATGGGCCGAAGCCATCAATACGGCTTGCTATATAGGAAATAGAGTTTTCCTAAGGCCCGGTACTAGAAACACCTCCTATGAGTTATGGAAAGGCAAGAGGCCAAATGTTAGCTACTTCCACACTTTTGGAAGCAAATGCTACATTTTGAATGACCGTGATCAACTTGGCAAATTCGATGCTAAGAGTGATGAGGGTATTTTTATTGGCTATGCCTTAAATAGTAGAGCCTATAGAGTTTTCAATTTAAAGACTCTAAGTGTTATGGAATCATCCAATGTCGTATTTGATGACACTAGGCTCAAGTCTAATGATCATGAGGAGGAGGTTATTTTTAGTGATGGTTCTCCTTTGGAGAAGGTTGTGGTGTCTCCTAATGATGGGACATCTAATGTCAACAATGATGACACACAACCTATTGATAGAGTTCCTCTCTTGGACTCTAAAGAACCCGCTCCATGGGTTAGGAAACTCCATGATAAAGAAGATATCATTGGAGAGGTTAATGAGGGTGTTAGGACTAGACGTCAACTTGCTAATCTTATTAGCTACACTTGCTACACCTCTCAAATTGAACCCAAAAAGGTTGAAGAAGCCTTAAATGATGAATTTTGGGTTCTTGCCATGCAAGAAGAGCTAAACCAATTCGAAAGGAATGAGGTTTGGACTCTAGTTCCTAGGCCTAAGACCACAAATGTCATAGGCACTAAATGGATATTTAGGAACAAATCCGATGAGGATGGCAACATAGTGCGGAACAAGGCTAGACTTGTAGCACAAGGGTACTCTCAAATTGAAGGTATCGACTTTGAAGAGACATTTGCTCCCGTTGCCCGTTTAGAGTCTATTAGGCTTCTCTTGTCCATTTCTTGTGTGCACACGTTCAAATTGCACCAAATGGATGTCAAGAGTGCCTTCCTCAATGGCTTCTTGCAAGAGGAAGTGTTTGGTTAACAACCCAAGGGGTTTGTGGATGCTCACCACCCCAACCATGTCTATCGCCTCAAGAAGGCTCTATATGGGTTGAAATAAGCACCGAGGGCTTGGTATGAGCGCCTCACTCAATTTCTTGTTGACAATGACTACACACGTGGTAGTGTTGACAAGACACTATTCATCAAAAGAAACAATGATGAGCTTTTCATAGCTCAAATATATGTTGATGATATAGTGTTTGGCTCCACCAACAACACAAAGGTCCAACAATTTGTTGATGTTATGTCTCATGAATTTGAGATGTGTCTTGTTGGTGAGCTTAGTTACTTCCTAGGTTTGCAAATTAGGCAACTAGATGATGTGATTTTCATAACCCAAGCCAAATATGCCAAAAACCTTGTGAAGAAGTTTGGTCTTGAAAAAGCCAAACATTGTGACACTCCTATGAGCACCACTTTGAAGCTAAGCAAGGATGCTAGCGGTAAAAGTGTGGACCAAACCTTATATCGTGGCATGATAGGGAGCTTGCCCTATTTGACCGCAAGTAGGCCCCGATATGTCATTTAGTGTAGGAGTTTGTGCTAGGTACCAATCCGATCCCAAGGAGTCCCATCTCTCTTCGGTTAAGAGAGTCATTCGCTTTGTGAATGGGACTTCCAACTATGGGATTTGGTACTTATTTGACACTAATCCTAGTCTTGTAGGATATAGTGATGCGGATTGGGCAGGAAATTGTGATGATAGGAAGAGCACATCGGGCGGTTGCTTCTTTCTAGGCAACAACTTGGTGTCTTGGTTTTGCAAGAAGCAAAACTCGATTTCCTTGTCCACGGCGGAAGCCGAGTACATAGCCGCGGGGAGTGGATGCACTCAACTTATATGGATGAAGCAAATGCTAGTAGATTACGGATTCAACCAAGGTACTCTCACTCTCTTTTGTGATAACATGAGTCCCATTAATATTTCCAAGAATCCGGTGCAACATTCTAGAACTAAGCATATTGACATCCGCCATCACTTCATTAGAGAGCTTGTTGAAAATAAATGCATAGTACTTGAACATGTAGGTACTAATGATCAACTTGCGGACCTATTTACTAAACCCTTAGATGCTACTCGATTTAAAATTCTTAGTAGATCTATTGGGATATGTCTTGTGGAGTGATGTTCTATGATTGACCCCATATGGGGAACTCAAGCAAAGAGAGCTAGTTTGCATTCTTGTCACTTGCAAAAAATTTGAAATATCTTATGCCTCTTCTTTTAATTGCTTGAGTAAGCTTGGTTACACATATGTATATATGTTTTCAATTCAATAAGTGTGAACCTTGCTTGTTTACAATCCATGTCATATTTATGTTCAAACATGCATTTTTGGACTAGGAGATATATATAGGAAGTATGATTTGAATGACCTATGATTATCTCCATGACATGATGATTCTTTAATAACATGCTAATGTCAAATGAAAAAGCATGAAATTCATATAACATGCTCACATGAAAAGCATGAATTGATGATTGCATATTCTTAAAAATGCAAAACTTGTGTGAAAGCTAATGAGACTCAAAATGAATAAAGGATCTTGTATCCGTTCAAAGGAATTTATATTCCAAATGTCTCTCTTTCTTTATTGGTTGAACATGGCTACTATCATACGGATATCTTATCTGGAAAAATCAAAAAGGGTGCAAAGTTGCTCATGCCATGTTTCGCTTATAAAGTTGGATATATTTGCTCTTAAATTGAAATCAATGTATTCTATATCCTTGCTTTACTCATGACATTGGTGAAATTGGTTTGAATTCCTATTAGAAACCTTTGTCATTTGCTTTGCCAAATACCATTGTATTTTGGACTTGAATGCTACATGTCTTGTATGCAAAGCATGTTTGAGTCACACATTTTTCTCTCAAATAAATCTCCTTGTTTCTCTCCAATTAATTGAGATGCATAAAGTGACTTATATTAATTATGCAAATCTTGCATGCTACTATCTCTCGTTACTATGAGTGACCCGGTTGGGGACTACTCCTTTGCCTATATCATGACAAAAAGGGGGAGTAGTATATGGTAAGGGGAGATGCAAATTGGTGTTGCAATTGTGCACATTGGGGAGATAACACATTGAGGGGGAGTAACCCTTTGAGGGGGAGCATTGCATTTATCATACATTGCATATATTTTGTAATGTTGTGCCTAAATTCTAAAAATGCAAATGCTTGTTTTGATATCACTTGATTAATCTCAATTTCACTTGTATTGGAAAATATAGAAATCTTTTTTACAGGGCTTGATTATTCTACAAGAGATTGAAGACTTGAAGTTTTATTTTCTTATCTCTTTGTGTTGTAAAATATCATAGTTGTCCCGTAGTTTCTATTTCTTTGTGAGGAATCAATGTGAGTGGTGGTTTTGTCACGAAATAGCCAAATGGGGAGATTGTAAGGTTCCCATTTGTTGATTGGCTCATTTCGTGGACAAACCACATGTTGGGGTTCTTTGTAAGGGTAGCCTAGGTATCGATTTTATTGTTCGAAGCCCTTTGAAGACCTCGTGTTGATAAGCACCGAAGGTAAATTTCTTTGTGCTTACTTTTCTTTGAAGAGATTAGTTGCACACACACACTTAACATTCATTGCATATGTGTGCATTCTCTTCACTTGTCACATTTCACACTTGCACTTATTTATTATATTTTGTTGTGTGTAATTGTGTCTTGTTGTCGTGTAATTCGTTTCCCGATAACTTTCGAAAACGTCCGCGCATGCACTAGAATGTGCTTGGTTTAGCGCGAGGACCGCCTATGGAGAATGTCCTTGGCTTCTTCTTGGTTTTCACCTTTCTAGGTGATCGGCGGTTATGATCGGCGGCCTGGCCGCCGAATGAAACAGCCGTTTCAGTCCAGATTGGTCTGAAGCATTTCTGCGGTTAAGATCGGCGGTCACGACCGCCGTTCGAAACCGCCGATTCAAGACCTGATTGATTTATCTCTTGGTCTAATTCGGCGGTTGAATCAGCGGTCACGAAACCGCCGTTCATACCTGATTGATTTTAATCTCTCGGGTTTGATTCGGCGGTTGGGATCGGCGGTCATGAAACCGCCGAATTAACCGTCATTTATGCTCTGTTCTTCACGAGCTCAATTCGGCGGTCATGATCGGCGGCCTGGCCGCCGATTGAAACCGCCGATCGACGCGTTTCTTTGAAACTTACTTAAACGACCACACTTTGATTTGGCCCCCTATATATATGCCATTTTGTCTTTAGGTCAAAAAAGAGAGTTCATATTCAGAATTCATACTTAGGATATTTTTCAAAGAGAAGAAAAATTCCAAGAACTCATTTTTTATTACTCAAACACTTTTTCATGATCATCAATCATCATCTAGCATCATCCTTGATCTTCTAGATGTCATCTTGCATGGATTCTTCATCATACTTTGCTTGGTAAGCTTTTCACTAATATCTTACATATTTTGTGTTTCTCTTAGTTAGCAATCTCAATTAATTACTTGTATGTTATTTTATATACTTTGAATACAAGTTTGAGATTAGTATGATGTATGTTTGAGAAATTGTTTTGTGACAGCTAATTAAGTTTTGTGCTTAATCTTGATTAGCTAAACTATTCGACATGTCATTTAGTTTTGATATCTAGGATTATTCTAATTGCATATTAATCATCTTAGATAAGCATATAGGGTTTCCCTTGCTCTATGTTGCATTTGGATATTCATATATTCACTTAGGGTTGTTATTCTCTTCATAGAGAAAGTAAGTCTTGTGTGTAGCATCCGGGATTAGGTTGCTTAGATCGTAAGCAAATTGGACTAGGTTCACTCATACCGGGATTAGGTAGGTGTGTGATTACTTCCGGGATTAGGTTGTAATTGTTTACACATTTAGTGGATTCGAGGTTCGAGTGTGGCTTACTTACTAGCCCGTGGTTTTTCCCGTGAGGGTTTCCACATAAAAATCAAGTGTTATTTAATTTCCGTATTTTATACTTGATTTATTGCTTTATCTATTTAGGGGTAATTTTGTAATTTTGACTAACACGAAAAATTGGGTAAAAAACTTAAAATCTATTCACCCCCCCTCTAGATAGTTTTATACACACCGTGCTATAATTTGTTTCAAGCATCATAGAACGGCATCCCGGTACCCCGCCACAAAGTATCCGGGTAGGCGTTATATCAATTTGAATCGAAATCAAGAGCTCATAGACTCCATGGTACCAAGAAAACACAGAAGCCAAATTCCTAAGGACTCTATTACTATAGAATCCTAGTACCCCGCTATGGTATCCCAATAACCCGATACCCTTGTACCCCGACTCAATAAAAGGAAGGATGCCCATACACCTCGATCCCGCCTAGAGCCGGCCAACCAGGCAGTAAGCGTCAGACTAGCAGTTTACCAAGGTAAGATAAAATACGCCAAAATCAAGCTACAAAGAAGGACAGTAAGACGTTGCCGTTTTAACAATAAGGAGATCAACTTGAAACAAATAAACGGTGTGTACAATATATTAATCTAGGAAGGGGGGGGGGGGGGGGGAATAGATTTTAATCGTTATTACCCAATTTTTGCATGTATGTTAATTTTACGAAAATGCCCCTAACTAGTCACAATAATATAACAAGTGTAATATGGTGCAGAATGTAAATAACACTTGATATTTACGTGGAAACCCTCACGGGAAAAACCACGGGCTGTTATGTGCGCCACACACGAACTTCGAATCCACTAATTGAAATGATTACAATCTAATCCCGGTTTAATGATCTAATCCCGATTAATAATAATCACAACTACCTAATCTCGGTATAAGTGGACCTAGTCTAATTGCTTGTGAATTAAGTAACCTAATCCCGGTCACAACACAAGACTTAATTCTTTAAGAAGAGATAATACAACCTAAGTGAATATATGAAATATCCAAAAATACAATTAGAGCTAAGTAACCCTATATGCTTATCTAGGATGATGATTTTTCAATTAATTTAATCCTAGATATTAAAAGCTAGATGACATGTCATAAAGTTTAGCTAATCAAAGATTAAACAACCTAGATAGAGCTATCAAAATACAACACTCAATCATGTCAACACAACAATCTCAATTTTGTATCTAGAATATATTCTAAAAACATACAAATAATATAAGAAATGTCAATGATAAATAAAACACTAATTATGTATGATAATAGTGAAGAACTTACCAAAGAATGTGTGTTGACCAAAACCCATGCAAGCAAGCATCCTAACTATGTTATAAAATGCTAGATGATATTTTGATGCATATGAGAATGGTTTTTGAGTGTTACAAATATGTTCTTGATTTGATTTTCTCTCAAATGTCTCTCTTTGAAGTTTAGGGTTCTTAGAGTAAAAGAACATTAATTCAAAAAATGAGAAAGTGTGATATTTATAGACATCAAGACAGGGCATGTGAAAAGATAATTTTACCCTTGAAACGCACTGATCGGCGGTTTCAATCGGTGGCCAGGACGCCGATCACAACCGCTGATCACAACCACCGAATTGAGCCCGAGAAGAACAGAGCATCAACGGCGGTTTCATTCGGCGGTTTTGTAACTGCCGATCCAACCGCAGAATCAAACCTGAGAGATTAAATCGATCAAGTATGAACGGCGGTTTCAAACAGCGGTTGTGGCCGCCGATCTTAACCGCAGAATTGATCCAAAGGTCTTTGGACTCAAACGGCGGTTTCATTCAGCGGCTAGGCCGCCGATCATAACCGCCGATCACCAACAGAGGTGAAAACCAAGGAGAAGCCAATGGCATTCTCTGTAGGCGGTCTTCACGTAAAACCAAGCACATTCTCGTGCATGCATGGACGTTTTTGAACAATGTCGGGAAACGAATTACCAGACACATATACACACAACAAGATATATCAATTAAAGTGCTAGTGTGTAAAGTGACATTTGAAGAGTATGCACACAAATGCAAGTATGCTAAGTGTGTGTGTGCATTTTAAGTCTCTTCAAAGGAAACTAAACACTAGAAGTATACCTTTGGAGTGCTTGTCCCTTGAGGTCTTGGAAGGGCCTTCGAGCTTGAAGTTCAATCACCTAAACTACCCTTACACAATAAACCCCAACACGTGGTTTGTCCACGAAATAAGCCAATCAAAGAATGAGAATCCTTACACAACTCATTCCCGCCCCTCAAGAGTTCTATTCGAAAGTAAAGTCAACTCTATCAAATTCTGCCAAATAAGGGATCGCTTGATTCCTAGAATCACTGGGACAATCTTCTCGCCAATTGCCATAAAACGTCCTGAAAATCTCTAGGTCACTAGACCGAATTTAGAGAAGTGCTGGGCAAGCATTGGGACATATATATACTTCATGTTATCACACATAAAAGGGACTGCAATTTCGAGTCCTGAACCCTACTTTACATTTTTCCACTTATCGACATGCACGAGAGCTTCATCGCCATCGCCAACTGAGCTTTAAACTGATCACCATAGCCATATGGAAATCTCTATTGTATTTTCATTATATGTTTACTTTCAATAAAAGAGTTATATATGATCCTATTTCTACGTTAATTTTGACTCACCATTATCATTGTCTTTTACTGGCTTTATTGATAATCTAAAGGTATCGAACTACTTGATATCTCTCCGACTGAGATCTACCCCGATTTCAGTCACTAGAATTGTTAATTGGAAAATCACCCCAAGTGACAATTTTCGGTTAACACACACACACACACACACACACACACACACACACATATATATATATATATTATATAACATAATATATATATAAATATAAAGGGACAATCTATAGAACATCGGTGTTTCTATACACCTTTAAAAAAAAATCCAGCTCATCAAATCTTGACCCTTGATTTGTCCAACTTTCACATCTAATGGTTATGTTTTAAAGTTGTTGTGATTTCCTATGCATCCTAATATTACCTTCTTAGCTGGTCACAAAACCTAATGACCGTTTGTTCTTCACAAAACCCAATAGTTACCGTTTTTAATTTTCCTCCTTCCCAACGCAATTTTCTTCTCCTTTCCAAATCCAACTCTTTTTATTTAAACGTACAAAAACACTTCTTCTCCTTTGCAAATCCAACTCTTCTTCTTCCCAACGCTATCTTCTTCTTTAACTTTTCTGGTTTACCAGCTCAAAAACTGTTGTGAACTTTTATTTGTTACCAGTTCAAACACTTCAATCGAACATTCATCTTTCTGATTGGTGTTTCGTTATGGTGTTCAGACTTAAATGCGTTCGTATTAAAATCTCGTTTACAACCTATTCTTTTATGCTTCATCAAGTTTGATCTCACTGGTAAACATCCACTTCAATCGATCATTCGTCTTGCTCATTGGTGTTTTAGTCTGGTGGTCTGACTCGTCTAATTGCATTCGTATTGAAATCTTGTCTCCAAACTATTCTTTTTTGCTTCCTCAAGTTTGATCTCACAGGTATGTCTCATCCATGGCTTTTTTCGGTTAGCTTCGAATTCAATATGAATTAGCTTATTGTTTGAATTGTTCTTTTTGTCAGTAAGCTTTGAATTCAATATGAAATTACTTATTGTTTGAATATTTCTTTTTATCTCATCTCTACAATACATCCATACGGTTGTTTCGATTAGTTTCGAAATCAATATGAAGTTGAATTAGTGTTCGAATTCGTAGAATCAATAATGTTTTCTTGTATGTAATTGTTTCTGTATGTTATCTTTATAGTGATATTTCTATAATTTCTATAATTTCTATACTGAAAGATGCATCTTCAAAATGTCGGTGTTTCCTCGCATCAATATTATTTTCTGTTTGCTATTACTTTCATTATCCTTCGATCAACACATTTTTTTGCGATTAAAATTTTACTTATACTTCGATCATCCTGTTTTGACTTTGTATAGTAATGGATGGGAGTGGATCGCAAAGTAAGCCTGACAACAAGGAAGGATTGTTTTTCACACCAAATAATATGTGTTCTACTGGGGTGAATTCTGTGCAATATTCGTCATGGGAAGGCAGTGGCAATCAAGATGTTGATATCAATCAGATCAAAAATATGAAATTTGATTATGTGGATGATGCAAGGTCGTTTTATCTTGGTTATGCTAGGGGTAATGGGTTTGGTATAAGAGCGACAAACTTGGACCATGACCGTGAAGGTAGAGTATTAAGGAGAAAGTGGGTTTGTGATAAGCAGGGATCAAGAAGGGAGGAGTATTTGACCAATAAAAATAGGAAATGCAACCCAAGGCTGTAGACAAGACAAAATTGCAAAGCTTGTTTCTCAATTGGCCTAGACAGTGATACGTTAAAGTACAGTGTAAGGGTATTCATGGATGATCATTCACACAAACTAGCAACTTTTCGTGAGGTTTCATCCCATCGATCTCACAGAAACTTAGATGAAGGTGACTATGCCCAAATTGACGCCATGGGCAAAAACTGCATAAGAGGTTGTCAAACATTTGAGTACATGGTTGACCAGAAGGAAGGATACTCCAAAATTGGATTCACTCAGAAGGACATGTATAACAAGATTGCTAAGTTGAGACGATCAAAAGCTTTTGAAAGCGATTCACAAGCGGCAATTTCGTATCTCGAGTCAAAGGCATTTGCTAAAGCAAACTTTTACTGCAGGTTCAACACAGATGATGATGATAGGCTTGCTAATATATTTTGGAGGGACTCCCATTCTCTATTTGAGTACAAGTGCTTCAGAGATGTTCTTGTTTTTAATACCACTTACAAGACAAATGCCTATGGCAAGCCTTTGGTTTTATTTGTCGGTGTCAACAACCATAGTGCAACTTGTGTATTTGGTGCTGCACTTTTGTTAGACGAGACTTTTACTTCATACAAATGGGCCCTTACTAAACTTATGGATTCAATGGGCAGCAAGCATCCCCTTTCTATAATGACGGACGGAGACGAAGCAATGCGACAGGCAATCGATGAGGTATTTCCAAACTGTCAGCATAGGGTATGCGGATGGCACGTAGCAAGAAACGCATGTGCTCACATTAACGGCACTAAGAAGTCATCGGCCTTTAGATCCTTCATCTTTGACCACATAGACGAGGACAAATTCGATGAATGTTGGAATGAAATGATAAAACAACACGATCTGGAAGAAAACGTTTGGGTTAATATGATGTACGAAAAGAGGCATAGATGGGCAGAAACATATTCCAAGGGCCATTTTTTTGCCGGAATGCGCAGCACTCAAAGATCAGAGTCAATGAATAATTACATGAAAGAATATGTTTGCAGCCGTGAGAAATTGTTCGACTTATTCCCTCAAATCGACAGGGCACTCATGAGGTTAAGAAACAATTTCTTTACTGACGAATATGCTTTAAACACTAAGAGTCCAGTTATCTTAAGCCACATGAAGGCGTTGGAGAAGCATGCATCTTCCATCTACACTTATCGTATCTACTGTGACATTACTAAAGAGATCAACGATTCAATAAAGTATTCACACTTTGCACCATGGAATGAGGAGAATGAAGTCGAATACGTTCTCACCGAATATGATTCTCCATATAAAAAGACTGTGAGTGTTTTTTACTATAGGGACAGAATTGATTTTTAGCAAGTCGTTGAGGATGGTGATTGGGATTCGTCAAAGCACAAGCTGCCAGTACTTTCGTGTGAATGCAAGTTGTTACAAAATAAAGAAATTCCCTACTGTCATATGTTTTATGTTATGAAAGTGGAGAACATTACAAAGATTCCAGAGTCCTTGATATTTAAGAGGTGGACGAAGTCAACTGCAGATGACGTTCGTATCCATCTCCAGCCCGACGATGACTGTTCGAAGAGTGTTGATATTGCCTGGTTTGCTTCATTGAGTGCAGAGTGCAACTATATCTGTCACCGTGGGAGCCAAACCGAAGAAGGTTTCAATTTGATTAAAAGGGAACTCAATATTATGAGAAATACTCTGCAAGGGTTGGATGATGAGTTCCGAAATAATTGCAACAAAAATGGTGATGATTCTAGTACAAAGAGCCAAATTTTAAAAGATCCAAATGTTGTGAAGACCAAAGGTAGACCCGCTGGTCCGACTGCACCTACTACACCAGCAGGCAAGCCGCAGAAGCGTAAAAAACCAAATCAGTGCTGTATATGCCACATTTCTGGGCATGACTGACATAATTGTCCAAAAAGAGAATCATACAGTTTGTCACTTTCATTAGTGTTTTGGGTTGATGATGCATTTGGATTTATTTGGTAGTCACTGGGTTGTTATTTAATTCTCATGAATGTTAGTTACTTTCGTTATTGTTTGTTGTGTTGATAATTCTCTTTGAGTTGTTTGTTGTATGATTTTAATTGACATGTACTTTCTTTGATTTATGGATTTTGAGCTGGACCACAAGGACACATAATTTTCTATATGCAAATTATGTGTCCATGTGGTCTAGATGACTTCCATTGAAATTTAACTGGGCCACTGGGCCACAGCGAGCCATGTGGTTTGCATAATTTGTACTAGGCCACAATGAGCCAATATGTTTAAAGAGGTTGTTCGTAAATGTAAAAGTTTTAGATTATGTTTAGAGAATGACGATCGAATTAAATAATTATGTGTCTAAAGCCGAACAACTGCTTCAAAGACGGCCTAGAAGTTTTTAATGATTATAAAAGTTGCCATATACATAGTTAACCAAAATTATCCTCCAACTGTTTTGTGGTGTTCTCTGCTTGTTTTCCTCTGCTTTTCTTTGTTTTATCATGTTTTGTTTTTCTCCTTTCCCAGCTTTGTCTGGTTTTTGCCGGCTTGTGGCGCCCTGTTTGGGCTTTTTCAAAAAAAAAAAAAATTATCCTCCAACTCAAAACCTGGACTTACCTTACCTCTGATTGCAATTAATAAGGTACAACATAAATAACCTAATATGAAGAACATAGTACTATAAATCTATAGAAACAATGCGATCACGTTAAATAAAATGAAATTACAGGAACCATAGTAATTTTACGTTACAGGGTATATAACATTTGATATTTTTCGATTACTCCACACTACACATTGTGTGGGAATTTACAAAGCAGCCAAAGAATGGTTGCCCTAGTTTTCTGAATGGTTGCCCTCTTCTTAGCCAAATCAAACTCCAACACCCGAACACGATTTGTTAAGCCCATATTTTCGCTTTCGTAGAACCGATGAAGTCGTTCCGACCTATGAAATTCTCTTTGTAACCTCTACAATTCTTCATTCAATGAGATATCAGCTGGGATAATTGTAACCGGTACTTCAGGACCCAACCATTTGAAGTAATTGCATCCACCAAATTCTTTCTGTAGTTTAAAACTAGAAATGTAAGCTCTATTAGTTCATAAATCAATCTATATAAGTATAAATTAAAACAGTCACTTATAGTTCACTAACCTTTCCTTTGGAACACCCTTCGAATAGTCTTTTATAGTTCCAAGGTGTTATGGCTAGATATTCTCTCAATGGTAGCCCGCATTTGCATTTTCCCTCCCCATACCCACGTACGTTTGAAGAAGAGGAAGATGACATTAACAAAACCTTTTATTGTGCAAGTGAGAGAATATGAATAAAACCTTCCCCAACTAAACAAACAAATTGCAACTACTACTATTTTTCAATAAAAAAAAGCTATAATAATATCCAGATTTATCTAATTTTCAAAAATAACAATCTAAAAGTCAGATCAAGTACATGCAAACACTAATTACACAAGTATAATATCACGGAATAAGATTATATATAAAATTTAAACAAGTTCAAACTTAGCTGCAGCTATAAATTAAGACAATTTTTTTAAATACAACAGTCAGGTTAACTTTAAACAAACTAAAAATCATGAAAACGTGGCTACACCATCTAGGTATGAATGCGATAAACTAGCACACCATTATCAGACATAGTCGAGTATAAATTTTCATCTTTGCTTCTTCTAATTACATATGAAAACCAATAATCATCACAACAAATTGTAATATATTAAATCGAAATTATTAAATTACAAATATATTAATCCGAAGTTATAAAATAACAGAAAAAAAATGTAACCAACCTGGCGGGTTGTAGATTGTTTGAAGATTGTTTGAAGATTGATGGATGTACACATCAGACATGAGAGAGAGAAAGAGAGAGAGAGAGATAGACAGTGAGAGTGAGAGAGAGAGAGAGAGAGTTTTAGGGTTTCTAAATGTTTTATTTATGTTGTTTAGAGTTTTAGGTTTTTTTATTGCACCATAAAACATAAAACATTATCTCAAATGATGCATTTATTGCACATGTTTATTCCTCTTTCATTTCTTTAATATCCAGAATCCATTTAAGAATAAAAATAAAATAAAATAATGTTTTATCTTCCCTATCATATGACTATCCAATTCTTGTCCTCATATGCAAATAAAATGTTGAATGCACAATCATAGTGTAATGTTTATATCAAAGGATATCAATGTTATACCTATATCATATGATTCCCCTCCCACATGCACACAATACTACAAATGATGAGTTAACATATATTAGTTACCGAATTATTCGTACATGTGTACAACAAGTCAAATCATTTTCCCATATAGTCATTCATATTAACTGAAATTTATTAGTTATAACGGTAGTATAAATCGTTGTCCAACTATCAAATTGTTGTCCCCATATGCAAATAAAGCGTTGAATGCACATTCATAGTGTAATGTTTATATCAAAGGATATCAATGTTATACCTATATCATATGATTCCCCTCCCACATGCACACAATACTACAAATGATGAATTAACATATAGTAGTTACCGAATTATTCCTACATGTGTACAACAGGTCAATTCATTTTTCCATATAGTCATTCATATTAATTGAAATTTATTAGTTATAACGGTAGTAGAAATCGTTGTCCGACTATCCAATTGTTGTCCCCATATGCAAATAAAGTGTTGAATGCACATTCATAGTGTAATGTTTATATAAAAGGATATCAATGTTATACCTGTATCATATGATTCCCATTCATAGTGTAATGTTTATATCAAAGGATATCAATGTTATACCTGTATTATATGATTCCCCTCCCATATGCACACAATACTACAAATGACGAGTTAACATATATTAGTTACCGAATTATTCGTACATGTGTACAATAGGTCAAATCATTTTCCCATATAGTCATTCATATTAATTAAAATTTATTAGTTATAACGGTAGTACAAATCGTTGTCCGACTATCCAATTGTTGTCCCCATATGCAAATAAAATGTTGAATGCACATTCATTGTGTAATGTTTATATCAAAGGATATCAATGTTATACCTATATCATATGATTCCCCTCCCACATGCACACAATACTACAAATGATGAGTTAACATATATTAGTTACCGAATTATTCGTACATGTGTACAACAGGTCAAATCATTTTCCCATATAATGATTCATATTAATTGAAATTTATTAGTTATAATGGTAGTACAAATCGTTGTCCGACTATCCAATTGTTGTCCCCATATGCAAATAAAGTGTTGAATGCACATTCATAGTGTAATGTTTATATCAAAGGATATCAATGTTATACCTATATCATATGATTCCCCTCCCACATGCACACAATACTACAAATGACGAGTTAACATATAGTAGTTACAACAGGTCAATTCATTTTCCCATATAGTCATTTATGTATATTATCAGTAATGTGTATAATTGTTCAATTCATGCATGGTCTCATGTTAAACTCACAGTATAATATTTTATATTTGCAATCAAAGTTGAATAAGATTGTATACGGTAACACATTACTAAACTATACTCTTAAGTTATATGAAATTATGTCACACCGGTTTGGATTCCAAAGGGTCTGATTGGCACCAAATGCCAACAATTATGACTTATATATTATATATTTACTCTGACCGTTTTGGATTCTAGGTGTTTGGCACCGAATTGAATGCCAAAAATTGTGACTATTCTTTATGTTTACTCTATGTATATATTCACCAAATAACGTTTTGTCTCCATATCTACTCTTTCTCTCTACTCTTTCTCTCTGTGTATTTTAAATCTGATTTTTCTTTGTTTCTCCACCATGGAAAACCCTTCACCAACTTCGACAAATAAATTGAAAACTGACTCCAACTCCGGCCATGATAATCAAGAGAAGATGGTTCGTGACATACAGAAACTGGAATGCCATATAATTGCAGTCAACTGTAAGCTTTATCGCCACCCTGCTGTTGATCAAATCAATTTCAAACGTTTTACTGGAAAGGATGTATCTGGTGCTTACAATCTAGGTATGGAGGATGGGTTTAAGCTTTTTAAGGATTATATGAAGAAGGTTCATCCGAAAGGCAATTGGGATGTGGTTGACCAAAGTCATGCAAAGGATATGTTGAAGGACTGATGCAGTTTTTGTTACCTTTTTTTTTTTCACTCTTTTGTTATGTAAAGTGCTTTTAATCACACCTTGGACTTTTTTTTTGTTTCATGATCATGTTTTGTAAATTTCTTTTGTGTGTTTCTTCGTGAGAAGAACAAAGGTGTGTTTCTTTTTGTTTCTAATAATATAACGTCTTTATTACTTGTGTTTATTAAACTGATCTGAAGTAATTCTGGAGGGGTTTAGTTGCGTTTCTAAAACATACCTATTGATTGATCGATATCCGGGTTGATTGGATTCAATGAATTTGAATTATTATTTCAGGACTAATTGATAAAGTTGAATTAACTTGTACTTTTGTAAGCGTAATTATAATTTAAAACAAGATATCATTAGCTATTAATAAAAAAGATATCATCAACCATTAACGTTTACAATTTGTTTTTGTTGAAACTGTAATATGATTTAATATTGCTTAATACAATTTTCCAATGATTATAATATTGTTTAAATAATTACTTGGAATGCATATGAAGTAATCATGATCCCGATTTCCCATTAATCGTTTCAGATGAACCACCGCAATAAATTTTATAAATATTTATGTATTTACTACATCTTTTGGAGTGTAACTTTAAATTACCAAAAAGTTAATATAATAGTCATCTCGTTTTCCCATTAATCTTTTCGTGTGAACCAACTTATTTAATATATATTTTTTAATTCAATTGATTTTGTTTGATGTGGAAACGAATACGAAATGTTTCAATAATTATATTTTTACTTAACTCAGCAAATCCCTACAAAAACTTTTCATTCAACTGTAATCCATCAAATCCATTGGATAGAGTGAAGGCGTATTTATTTATTACTACAGCTTTTGTAGTGCAAGTTGATATTACCAATAACTATTAATCATCATTTCGTTTTCCAATTAATCTTCTCGGCTGAACCAACTTATTTAATATTTTTTAATTCAGTTGGTTTTTGTGATGTGGAATCGAATTTAAATTGTTTCAATTATTATATAGAAACTGCTGTCAGCAAATCTTAGAAGAATATTTAATTCAGATTGCATCTATTAAATCCATTGGATATTGTGATGGCGGTTTGAATTTATTTGCTTCATTTTTCAAAATCATTAAATGAGTCCATCAAATCAACAGATTGACCATATCCAACCAGTTGATGGTGTTAATAAATTATTATTGTCAATTTAAGATTTGTTAAGGTTAATTGTGTAATTTTACCATAAGTTTATCAATAAATAAAATGGAACTCTAATCCCATTTGTTGCGTTCACAGATAGAGAGAGAGAATGAGAGAGGTATGTTTGGTTTAAGTGATGAACGACGTACAAATGGATTAGGGTTCCATTTTATTTATTTATAAACTGATGGCAAAATTACACAATTATCCTTAACATTGACAAATCATAACTACATTGACACAATTTTCTAAGGATGACAAATTTGTACAGGTCCAATATCAACTGAATCATTTCCTTACGAAATTTGTTCAATGAATAGTCTGAAAACATCATGATCAGTATTTAAACTCAATTAAATCTTTATGTTTTGATAACCCAATATGCTGTAATTAATTGCCCAATGCATGATCAGTATATGTTTTGATAACCCAATATGCTGTAATTAATTGCCCAATGAATAATTAGTATTTAAAATCAATTAAAATCTTTATGTTTTGATAACCCAATAGGCTGTAATTAATTGCCCAATGCATGATCAGTGTTTAAAATCAATTAAAATCTTTATGCTGTAATTAATTACCCAATGCCCAATGCATTGCCCAATGCTTTACTGCCCAATGTAGTTAAGTCAGGCTTTACTTAACTGCCCAATGCATGATCAGTATTTAAACTCAATTAAATCTTTATGTTTTGATAACCCAATATGCTGTAATTAATTGCCCAATGCATGATCGGTATATGTTTTGATAACCCAATATGCTGTAATTAATTGCCCAATGCATAATTAGTATTTAAAATCAATTAAAATCTTTATGTTTTGATAACCCAATAGGCTATAATTAATTGCCCAATGCATGATCAGTATTTAAAATCAATAGGCTGTAATTAATTGCCCAATGCGTGATCAGTGTTTAAAATCAATTAAAATTTTTATGCTGTAATTAATTACCCAATGCATGATCAATATTTGTATTAAATAGGAAGACAAAAAGATAGTATTGCTTTCTCCAAAACTCAATATAGGTTTTTATTTCTTCGTAATGTATGGCCAGTTAATGTCTCCTTACTTGCCAAGCCAATTGCACACTTGCCACGCGGATTTTTAATGTTACTTTACAAGTTTACATTGATGTTCATCTAAAATTAATTTCCAACATTTAATATCATTGCATTTTCTCCATTTAACATCATTAGAAATCATGATTCCGTATTCCTATTAATAATAGTTATTATTTACTCTACACAGTGTAATATTTAAATGAGTAATGTATTTATATTTATATTTCACAATCAATAATTTTGTTTAAATAATTAATTTATTTAAGTGGTCAGCATATCCTGAAGAAAAATTTTGTAATCGCAAACACCAAATCCATTGGATATTGTGTAGACAGTTTGAATTTTTTTTTTCAATGAATCTATTACATCAATTGAATTACGATCTAAAAATTTGTTCAAACACCATTACTTTTCAAGTATACTTTATACGATATTATATTCCTTAAGGTCATCTGCAATTACCTCCAACCCTCATGAAATCACCAGAAATACAATGACAATGATCAAACATACGATATTACAGAACCAGTCAACCACACCATAAATGGTGAGAACAAAAACACATAAACATCTTCAGAGATGTCAACGCAAATTCAACAACACCTTTCTGGTGTGATTACAGACAAAAACCATTAAAAAAAAAACAGATACAAAAACATATAAAAATAACAAAAGAGTCATCACTTGTTCAACATTTCTTTTGCATTATTTCCACAAACCTCATCCCAATTACCATCAGGTTTAATCTTCTTCAAATAATCCTTAAGCAACTTGAAACCGTCCTCCAGACTAAGCTGGTATGAACCAGCAACATTTGAACCCGAAAAGGATTTGGACTTGATTGTCACAATAGATGGACAGCGATAAATGGTGGTGGATAATTCATCTTGACTGTCCTTAAGACGTTGTATACCTCGTAGCAAATGTTCCCTCTCCAAACCCAGATTGTTGGAATCACCAACATCTGACCTCTGATATTTGCTACTGGCCAATGATTCTAGACGATCATGAAGATGTTGGATAGTGCGTTCCAACTCTTCCCTAGTATAGATAATGACCTCTGCCATTTCTCGTTAGTTGCGTTCACAGATAGAGAGAGAGAATGAGAGAGGTATGTTTGGTTGAAGTGATGAACGACGTACAAATGGGATTAGGGTTCCATTTTATTTATTTATAAACTGATGGTAAAATTACACAATTAACCTTAACATTGACAAATCAAAACTACATTTAGGAGATATAAAGAACTGTTTAAAAAATTAACATACATTAGTTATAAAATTAATATACATAATGTGTCATGTTCACATAATCATGTATATAGATTGAAATGTATTAGGTATAACGGTATTACAAATATATTGTTGTATAAGTATAAAATTAGTACCACATTTTAAAAATTAACATACATTAGTTATAAAATTAACATACATAATATGGCATGTTCACATAATCATATATATATATATTGAAATGTATTAGGTATAACGGTATTACAAATATATTGTTGTATAAGTATAAAATTAGTACCACATTTTAAAAATTAACATACATTAGTTATAAAATTAACATACATAATGTGTACACTAGCTCAATTCATGTTCACATAATCATTTATATAGATTGAAATGTATTAGGTATAACGGCATTACAAATATATTATTATATAAGTATAAAATTAGTACTACATTTTAAAAATTAACATACATTAGTTATAAAATTAACATACATAATGTGTATACTAGCTCAATTCATATTCACATAATCATGTATATAGATTGAAATGTATTAGGTATAACGGCATTACAAATATATTGTTGTATAAGTATAAAATTAGTACCACATTTTAAAAATTAACATACATTAGTTATAAAATTAACATACATAATGTGTACACTAGCTCAATTCATGTTCACATAATCATTTATATAGATTGAAATGTATTAGGTATAACGGCATTACAAATATATTGTTATATAAGTATAAAATTAGTACCACATTTTAAAAATTAACATACATTAGTTATAAAATTAACATACATAATGTGTACACTAGCTCAATTTATGTTCACATAATCATGTATATAGATTGAAATGTATTAGGTATAACGGCATTACAAATATATTGTTGTATAAGTATAAAATTAATACCTATTTAATGTCGATATCAATATATCATACCACATAATATTTTGGAAATAATTCACATGTAGTAGTTGTAATTTTTGTTTTATGCATGTGGTAAGTCATTTAATATGTCATCAATGTGCTTCCCACCACAAAGCAGCAAACGAATTTTTAATTGAAACTCAAAAAGGCTCCCACATGTCATCTGTTGACGGTGATTTTTGGATTGCCACGCACTCAACAATTATATCAATTTAATATAAAACAAGAAAATTAAGAACGCATGCAAAACACAGATTTTACGTGGAAAACCCTTGAACGGGAAAAAACCACGGCGCCCCTGAGGGCAGAAAAATAACACTAAGTTTTCGTTGCCTTATTACACGCTTAGATCTCTCTTACAGTTGCTTTCTTTTCTCTCTCTTTTCTGAACCCCCTTCTCGAGGGATAGGTGGTTCTATTTATACATGATATTTAGGGTTTTTCCCTTGATTTTAGTCCTACTCGTAGTAGGATCTCCTTTCAGATTCGTACTGGGAATCCCACGTTGTTACGGATACAGATAGGTCTTCACCTTTTCCTCCCTTGATTCCTTGTTGTTTATGGGTTTTCTAAAGAGTAGGGTTTATTTCCGTGTTTCTGCCGAGTCGGTTTAGGCCCAATATGCTGGTGCAGCGAGTACATTTATTTCTGGGTTTCGTTTCTTCGGCGACCATATATCTAGATTTGGCGAGTACATATCCAGTTTCGGCGAGCGTGTTTCTGACTTTTTTGGTTTCGAGGTATTTTGACATTGACTTGTCACATTTCCTTTATTGACCCGGTCAATAAGTGACGTGGCAATCTTTATTGACTCTTTTTGATGACGTGTCGGGTTGGCGAATTTATGCATACAACAATACCCCCATAAATACTTCGAGCTGGGCGAATGATTTGTTCTTCTTATTTCGTTTGTCTCTGCGAGTAGTATTTATTTTTATACTTACAAGGTTTCGATGCATTTTGTAATACCTCCTTCTTTCCTTTTTGTCACACGCTGCATTGATTAATTGATTCTTCTGGTGCAAGCTTTCAACTTGGTCCACATAATTGTTGACGCACCTATTTACCTGACGGACGAAGAGACATTTTGAAGGCTTGGCTTTCCCCGAGATGCCACGTGTCTGTTTTCTGATGGTGGCTATTGCGGCTGGTCACTGTGGCTGTCATTCTCATTAATTGCATATCTTTTTACTTGATTTTCTTTTTTGAATTTCGAAACTCCCTCTTTTTAAGGCCCGATCGTTTCTTTTCTCCATTTCATTCTTTCCATTTTATTTCTCCACTGGTTTTCTCAGAGCAAAAAAGAACAGTTTGATTCTTCATTTTTATCTACCTTGTTCCTTCAAGTGCTTGCTACAGTCCTTTCCTTGTGTTTTCTATTTATCAGACGGTTCACCGGAATCGATTATTCCTACCTCTCTACGAATCTTTCGTGAATCTAGGGTTTTCCGGTGAGTTCCCATGGACCCTTCTTTACGCTCTTCTCTTTTTAATCGAATGATGCAAGCCATGGAGCTTGGTGATAAAAGTACTGCGGACAAAATTGAATCTCTGATTCGTAATTTTCGTCCAGATTCTCCGGTCCCAATTTCTGTTTATGTTCCGTCTTCTGGAGATGTTTTTATCCCTAACATCTCTCCTTCATCTTCTAACAGCGGTTCTCCAACAATGCCGAAATCTTCTAGACCAACAAGCAGTAGACGACGCGCTTCTAGGGTTCCATGTGAATCTCTGCTGGATGCGTAGACGATTGTCGACTCCGATGTTGAAGACCATTAGAGGGATAGGCTACGCTTCTTGCCAAACCATCCGTGTTCTTTTGATATGGAGGTAAACGTGGTCGGCGAGGTTGAGCTTTGTAAATACAAGAGTCGTTTTGACCTGCCAGACTCAGTGAATCTCATTTTACCTGGCGACCGGGCTGTGTGGAATCCTCCCGAAAATGCAGTCGCTATTTACGGGGCCATGCTTAGCTGTGGGGTGACTCTCCCTCTTCAGCCTTTCATCGCCAGATTTCTTACGGAGGCTCAAATTGCACCGGCACAGCTCACTCCAAATAGCTACAGAATATTGATGTGCCTGTGCCTGTGCCTCATGTAGAAGTTGAAGGGTTACGAGCCCCCTACTCCTCGTGAAATCCGTCATTTTTACACACTAAGGCAGGCGGGCCATGGTGGTACGTATTTCCTTATCTCTTCACCCGTGGAGAGCTGGATTCCTGAGGGTGTGGCGAACCCCGGTCAAGTAGAAATCTCCGGTGATGAGAAGAAAAAGGGGTCCATCTGGGGTTTTCCTACTTCGAACAAGAGGTGGAAGAACATCTGGTTTTTCGTTGATGGCGAGTGGGGTCGTGATTTGCCTACCAGTAGTCGCCACAATTTCTTGGCGAAGAAGGTTCCCAGGCACTTCACATCGCCTGAAGCTTGGTTGAAGGCGACCCCTGTTTTACTGAATAGAGAGGTTTCTCACCTTGCCGCAGCGGCTGTCCTCCCTTTGAGAGAAAGGGATAGGTCCTTCCTCTTGGATGAGGAAAAAATGATTTCCGAGGGGATTTTCACACGCCTACATGCAAGGCTTCCTCGCTGTAAGTCTTTGTCCACTCCTTCTTTGTTTTACTATCTTATTCTGTTAGTTGATACTTTGTTTATTTTTCTTACAGTGTGCGATTTTGACACAGTTTGCGATCAACACGCCCGAGCAGTAAAGAATTCTGAGGCAACCAGTAGAAGACATGCTGCTGGTTTGGCCAAGGAAGGACTTGCTAGTCCGGATGGCGGCGATCCCTCCGATGGCGAGGAAGTTGGTGATATTCCTGAGGGTGGGGTCGAATCGGAACAACCCCCTGTGTACACAGAGGCTGCTGTGAACATTCCTGCTGCGAATACCTCTGCTGCGACCACTCCTGCAGCTACCTCCAGCAGCAAGGGAAAAGAAAAAGTTGGAGTTTCAGGGCCAGTCCGTGATACTCTTATTTTTCAACGCGGATGTCCCTGAAATTCCTCTGGATCCTGCGAATGATCTAACTCCTAGGACTGGTAGAGGAAAACGCCCGGCTGAGGGTACCCCTGACCATACTACTCGACCTTTGAAGCGGGCATCAAGAGTCATGCAGTATGTCGTTTCTTCTGACGAGGAGGGTGCTGATGGACCTGTGTTCGCCGGAATTCCTTCTACTCATCCAACTGTGCCTGAAGCCCCTGCTGAAGGGATGAGTGAGGTAGCGTCTCCACCTCCTTAAAGAGTTGGTGAATTGAATGTTCCTGCTTTCTCTCCAACTGGTGCAGCTTCTCCTCCAGCGACTGTAGATGAGCCGAACGTGTCGTCTGCTGATCAGCCTGGGCCACCTGGTCAGCCGGGGCCAGCTGATAGGTCGGGGCCATCGAAGCAAACTGGGGCTTCTGCGTCAGGTTCAGGTATTGCCCGTGAAGTTCCTCCCGTGGATCCAACCGGAGTTGGTGAGGGAGAGGGGTGTGTGTCCCTTTTAGATTTCACGGCTGCAGAGATCTGCTCACATATAATGAACAACAATGTTTATATTGATGAGGGTTGGGAGCACATGAAGAGCAGATCCTGCAACAAGAAGATGGAATTTTTCTTTGATTGTCAGTCCCTGGTGAGTCTCTTGCGATATTCATGTTTTGCGTTTTTCATTCGTATGTTTCCTGACTTGACTGTTTTTCTTTTTTAGATGATGTCTGAGTTGACCGACGCTTACAGGCGAGGGAATTTCCTTTCGAGGGATGTGAAACGCCTGCGGGAACAGACTTCTATTTTGGCCGCTGAGAAACTCTCCGCTGAGGAAATCCATACTCAGCATCTCGCTCAGATGAGGGAATCTGCGGATGGCTATCTTTCGGCTCAACTTGTCGCTGAAGATAAATTAGCTGCTGCTGAGGAAGAGATTCGTTTGCTGCGAGAGCAACTCTCCGCTAATCAAGAATCACTCGCAGCACGTTTTGAGGCTGAGCAACTGGCTGAGGAGGCAAAGGAGAAAGCTGAGCGTGAAGCCTTGGATTTGCGCAACCAGTTGTCCTCGCATGAAGTTATTCTGAACGATCTCAAGGCTATGCTGGAGGTTGAATCGGTTGATCGTTTCAAGAGATCCCCTGCCTATGATGCGCTTTTATTGCGTGAATTTGAAAAAGGCATGAGGCAGGCGAAGAAATTCTTCGCCATGAAGGATCACTCCAATGAGAAAGCTCTGGGGCGTTTCGACCGGTCTTTTCAACAGCATATGGCCAGCGGAGTGGACTCGATTAAAGAGCAGATAAAACGTTGGAAAGCCCACTGTCGCTACAACATGACTGAACCTCACCCTATGCATTTAGAAATCCCCAGCAAGCGTACCTTCAATACTTATTATTCGGGTCGGAAGGGCAGCTTTTCTGGTTCTAGTGCTGAGCCTGACTTGGGTCCTGTTGCTGGAAGGGATTATGAGCATTTTATGCCAGAAGGGGATGAGGAAGTCGCCTGGCCTTCAGACAAGGAGATCGAAGATGAGGAAGATAGCGAGGGCCCTCCTGCAGCTAGTTGACTTTTTGTATTTTCATTCTTAATTCTTTAATTGTAAATAACTTTATTTATAAGAAGTTATAAACTTTTTCTTTGTTCAGCTGCTTTTACTGAATTTTCGACTTACTCAGTATTTCACCAAGTTTTTAGCACATTTTGTATGCAGCTGCCATTGCTGGATTTTAGCGTACTTAGCGTTTCACTAAGTTTTTAACTTATTTTGTATTCAGCTGCCATTGCTGGATTTTGGCGTACTTAGTGTTTGTCAGGACGTATCCGACCATACACCAAGTTTTTAACATGTTTTTATTTATTCAGCTGCCATTGCTGAGTTCTGGCGTACTTGGTGCTTATTCAGGGCGTATTTGCCCACACCAAGTTTTTTCTCCGGAGATCTTATTCTCCTTGTGGGGGTGATCCCCAATTTCTGTAGCTTGGGCTATGGTGACTAGGTCGCTTTTGGCTTGCTTTTAATTTCGTTGAGTTGTCACTTATTCTCACTGCTGCGAGTACGAAACTCGTCTTTACGCAATGGTATTGACATATGTCGGTGAGTGTCCTTTTGTAATTGGCGAGTCAAGTCGCGATTTCTTAGTAATAAATTACTCTTTATTTGGATAATTCCTGCAACTTTGTTAACATGATCACAAAGAAAAGAAAACAAATACTAAAACGAAAACTGTTCTAAGAAAAAATAAAAGGCTCACACCAATTCTAAATTTGACCCCCAAGTTATGGATAATATATCTTCAAGTACTGCGCATTGCATGGACGGGGTAGTTCGCCAAAACCTTCTCGAGTGATGCGATATGCCCCGTGGCCAGCTATGCCTGTAATCTGATAAGGCCCATCCCATTTGTCTGCGAGTGACCCTGCAGCTTTGTCTTTTGTTCCTTGGTTCACCCTTTTCAGCACTAAGTCGCCCAGCGAGAACCTTCTTTCACGCACATGTGAGTGGTAATATCTGGCTACCCTATGTTGGTACGCAGTATTCCTTATTTGCGCGCGCTCTCTTCTTTCCTCTAACTCATCTAGGCCGCACTTTAGCATATCAATGTTGATTTCTGGCTGAAAAAGTTGCACCCTCGGCGAAGAGAAAGATGTTTCCACGGGAATGACAGCTTCAGCTCCATATGCCATGGAATATGGGGTCTCGCCTGTAGAACTCCTTTCTGTGGTTCGGTATGCCCAAAGTACCTGTGGTAATTCGTCTGCCCAGCTGCCCTTTTTAACTGCCAATTTAGCCTTCAGGTTATGTTTTATGATTTTGTTTACTGCTTCAGTCTGGCCATAAGTCTGTGGGTGTGCTGGAGAGGCATATTAGTTGTTGATGCCGTACTTATCACATAGCTCCCTGAATTTCCTCCCGTCGAATTGGGTCCTATTGTTCGTGATGATGGTGTTTGGTATCCCAAATCTGTAAAGGATATTTTTCTTCACAAAGCTTACAGTGTTTGTTTCAGTTATGTGTACCAATGGCTCGGCTTCTACCCATTTTGTAAAATAATCCACAGCTACTATGGCATGTTTTGCTCCTCCAGTTGCTGTTGGCATTGGGCCGATCAAGTCAATTCCCCACATGGCGAACGGCCAAGGCGAGGTAATACTTTGCAAGAGTTCAGGTGGCTGTCGGATGTTATTAGCAATTTTCTGACAAGCCTCACATCTCGCTGCCACCCTTTTGGAGTCGGTGAACAGTGTTGGCCAGTAAAAACCCTGCCTTAATGTTTTGTGGGCTAGACTGGCGCCCCCAGCGTGGTTCCCACAATTTCCACTATGTATGCTTCTCAGGATACCTTCTGCTTCTTCAGGCCCAACACATCTCTGCAGTGCCCTCGAGTATCCCCTTTTGTACAGTTCTCCATTGAGTACTGAGTATCTTGTAGCTCTGTACTTCAGCCGCTTTGCTTCTAACGGGTCACTTGGGAGTACATCATTGATGAGATATTCTTTGATTGGTGTGATCCAGCTGTCCCTTTCGCCAAAGACTGCCCCAACTTCCTTTGTTTTAACTATACTCGGCTGTAATAAGCGGATCATAGAAATGTTTTTGGGCCAGATGCTGATTGTGGCAGATGCCAGTTTGGCCAAGGCATCAGCTTTCTCGTTTTCTTCTCGGGGGACATGAACAATCCTGTATTCTTTAAATCTTTTTAATAGCTCCTTTGCCAATTCCAGGTAGGTGATCATGCTCTCATCTCTTGCTTGGTATTCATCTAGTACTTGATTGACAACAACTTGAGAGTCGCTAAAAACTTCCACTTCGTCCGCTCCTAGGACTGTGCTAATTTTTAAACCTGCTATGAGTGCCTCGTACTCGGCTTGATTGTCAGTAGCTTTGAAGTCAAAACGCAAGGCACATTCGACTGAATCTCCTTCTGGGGTTGACACTACTACCCCTGCCCCGCTACCATGCGTGTTTGATGAGCCGTCAACGCGGAGTTGCCATTTATATATTTTTTTATTTTGTTCCTCCATCATTCTCGCTACTTCCACGTTTGGTTCGGTGAACTCTGCTACAAAGTCTGCCACTGCCTGGGCTTTAATTGCTGTCATTGGGAGGTACTCTACATCGAATTCACTTAACTCGATTGCCCACTTTGTTAATCGACCGGATACTTCTGGTTTCTACAGGATTAACTTCAGTGGGCAGTTGGTGTATACTCTGATTTTATGAGCCTAGAAATATGGCCTCAGTTTCCTCGCTGCTGTTATTAGAGCTAGTGCCAATTTTTCAGCCGGCGAGTATCTAGTTTCGGCTGGCAACAGTGCTTTACTGGTGTAGTATATTGGTTTCTGGATCCCATCTTCCTGTTTTACTAGCACAGAACTTGTGGCTGCTCCAGAGACGGACAAGTACATGTACAATGTTTCTCCTGTTTCTGGTTTTGATAGCAGCGGTGCTTGCCCCAGGTAATCTTTCAAGGCTTGGAAAGCCTTTTCACACTCCTCATTCCACTCGATTCCCTTTCCCTTTTTTAGAGCTTTGAAAAATGGTAGGCATCGGTCTGTTGATTTGGCTATGAATCTGCTCAGCGATGCTAAGCACCCTGTGAGTTTTTGAACGTCTTTCAGAGTTCTTGGCGAGACCATTTTTGCTAGTGCTTGGATTTTTTCAGGGTTCACCTCTATTCCCCTTTGATGTACTTGATATCTGAGAAACCTCCCAGATGGTACGCCGAATACGCATTTTGCTGGATTCAACTTCATTCCATACTTGACCAGCATGTCGAATGTTTCCCTCAGGTCATCTGTATGTCTATCCGCTGTGGTGCTTTTTGTTAGCATATCGTCAACGTAGACTTCCATATTTCTCTCGATTTGTCTGGCGAACATTCTGTTGACCAAGCGCTGGTAAGTTGCCCCAGCATTTTTTAGGCCGAATGGCATGACCGTGTAACAATACAACCCCTGATCTGTGGTGAACGCTGTCTTCTCTTCGTCTGGCTTGTGCATCTTTATTTGGTTATATCTTGAATATGCATCCATGAAGCTCAACGTTTCATGTCCAGCTGTTGCATCGACTAACTGGTCAATCCTTGGTAGCGGGAAGCTATCCTTGGGGCAGGCTTTATTCAGATCGGTGAAGTCGACACACATCCTCCATTGATTGTTTTTCTTTTTCACTAAGACCACATTCGCCACCCATTCTGGGTATTTAACTTCTCTGATTGACCTTGCGGCGAGCAATTTTGATACTTCCTCCTTTATCGCTGCACTTCTTTCTGGGTTGAAACTCCTCATTTTTTGCACAACCGGCTTGCATTTCTCATTCACAGCCAGATTGTGCGAAATTACACTTCTATCAATCCCTGGCATGTCTTCGTGGCACCAAGCGAAAATCCCCATATATTCCTTCAACAAGTTTATCACATCTTTCTTAACTTGTTTAGCCAGCCTTGCTCCGATCTTTACTGTATTGTCTGGTTCCGCTTCGTCTAGAATAACTGACTCAGTTGGTTCTTCTTTCTCTCTGCTCGTTTTGTCCCTTGGGTCCAGTTCAAAGTTTCCCAGACTATCTTCCTGCACCTCCTTGTCCACTTCGAATATGTTTAAGGTTTCCATCCCTGCTTTATCTTTGAAGATTGATAGGTTGGCGCGGCGAGCCATCTCCTGTGACCCTCTCAATTCTCCGACACCAAATTCTGTAGGGAATTTTATTTTCAATGCATGGGTTGAAGTGACAGCTCGAGCTTTGTTAAGAAACGGTCGGCCAAGTAAAGCATTATACGGCCAATTGTGGATGTCAACCACGACAAAGTCCAAAAGGATTGTTCGCCGACATGGTGCTGTACCAAATCTCACCGGCAGTTTAACAGTTCCTAACGACCTAACTTCTGCGCCACCAAATCCCTTTAGTGGTACATGGAATGGTTCGAGATCCTTTCTGTCCAGCCGTAATTCATCATATACTCTGGCACTTAAGATATCGGCTGAACTTCCATTGTCAATCATCACCCGAAGGACATCCCTATGGGCTATTCGAACCCCCACGACGATTGCATCGTTAGGTTTTGCATCTATCCCGTCTGAGTCTTCTGCTGTAAATGTTATAGGGTCATGTCCTTCTTTTCCCTTCTTGGGGCTTCTCTGTACGGAATTGATCTCCATGCTTCTGCTTTCATACATTACTTCTCAAACTTCTGACATCCTTTCTCGATTGCTTCTCCCAGTATGAGGTCCGTCGAAAATGGTGTTTATGGTGGCGTTAGGGCTGTTCCCCCTTGGACTTTTCCTTTCCTGCCCGTTTCCTTGGCGGCTATCCTGGCAACCACCATATTTATCTCCTTTCAAAGCAAAATCCTTCAGGTGCCCATCTCTGATCAAACTTTCAATGTGGTCACGCAGCTGGAAACACTTTGAGGTTTCATGCCCATGATCTTTGTGGAATCGGCAGTACTTAGTTGTGTCTCTCTTGGCATTCGCTGACTGTTGTCGAGGGTATTTAGCGAGTCCTTTGTCTTCCACCACAGAAAATATCTCCTCTTGATCGCCGGTTAAAGGGGTGTAATGGTTGTACCTTCCTCGAAACCTACTGGCTCGAGGATTTCCTTTGCTTTCTCTCGAGTGCCCCTTTTGGCCTTTCTCGTCTCTCTGGCGATCACGTGATACCGTCTTCTTGTCATCCTTTCGATCCGATTTTGAGTCAGGTTTGTGTCCATGCACGTAGCTACCCCATTGTGCTACTTCTTCTTCTTCTGCTAATGCATAGTCGCCAGCTATTTCCATCATCTCCTCATAAGTTTTTGGTCTCTCTCTTCACAGGTCAAAAGATAATCGCCCGCTTTGTAACCCATTGGTGAAAGCGGCGATCACAGCTACATCGCTGGCATCTTCAATTTGAGCAACTTCCTTACCAAATCTTGCTAGGTACTTCTTGATTGACTCATTGTGCTCCTGTTTCAAATTTGATAGATGAGCGAGTGACTTCCTTCTCTGCACGCTCCCCATGAACTGTCTTATGAACGCCTTGCTGAGGTTTGAGAAACTGCTTATACTTCCGGGCGGAAGTCTTCCAAACCACCTAGAGGCGAGATCGCCGAACGTTTGAGGGAAAGTGAGGCATAAAAGCCCGTCATTAGATGAATACTGGGCCATGATGTTGCGGAATCGGCGAACATGCTCCTTCGGGTCCCTGTTCTCTTTGTACTGCTCAATGGTTGGCATTCTAAATCTGTCTGGGAACTGGGTGCGAGCAATATCAGCAATGAATGGGTTGTCTGACTCATCATCTGAAGATACGTTACGACCGCACCTTCGTGCCATCACTGAAACCTTTCTTGATAGCTCTTGTAGGGTGACATCTCGCTGACCAGTCGGCTCTCCTACTGGATCAAGTCTGCTCTTAATTGTCATTCTCCCATGGTTGTTCCTATTATCCGGGCTCCTTCGATCTTCTATGCTTTCGGATAACCTTCACCGTGCTCTTTTGGACCGTAACTCTCTTTATGGATGCGAACTCTTATCTTCAGACGAGATAGAACGGTGTCTCCGTCGGTTCCGTTGGTATGTGTCACTGGAATTGACCCCATGTGTCCGCGCCTGGTCTCGCTCCTCTCTGGATTCTTCATTCATCACACCTTTTCCTTTCCTTTGTTTTCTCCTTTCGAAATACTCTGGGTGGTCCTGGGGAGTCTCCTCGGCGGATTGTCTTGCTTGAGTATCAGGGATTGCGATGTGAACTTCTGATCATAGCTTTCCGGGAGGATGGATTCCAGGGGTAGTTAACTCATAAGGGGATGAAACTCCCAAACTGATGGGAAGCGAAAGCCCTATCTTGTTGGCTTCGCTGATTAGGTTTACCAACGCAGCTTGGAAGTGCTGCAGAATCCCAGGGTCGACGGCCCTAGTCCCTGGTGTTGCCGCCGATTGTTCCCCGATCGTTACTGCCCTATCTCCTGTCGGCGCAGCTGGTTCAATAACCTGATCTCCGCCGGAGTTAATGTCTCTGTCACTGTCGTTGCTCATGTTCATGTTCATGTTCTTTAATTCGCAAGGGTTCCTCGAAGTTTTTTGTAACCCCCTCCTTCTAGCGCCAATTGTTGACGGTGATTTTTGGATTGCCACGCACTCAACAATTATATCAATTTAATATAAAACAAGAAAATTAAGAACGCATGCAAAAGACAGATTTTACGTGGAAAACCCTTGAACGGGAAAAAACCACGGCGCCCCTGAGGGCAGAAAAATAACACTAGGTTTTCGTTGCCTTATTACACGCTTAGATCTCTCTTACAGTTGCTTTCTTTTCTCTCTCTTTTCTGAACCCCCTTCTCGAGGGATAGGTGGTTCTATTTATACATGATATTTAGGGTTTTTCCCTTGATTTTAGTCCTACTCGTAGTAGGATCTCCTTTCAGATTCGTACTGGGAATCCCACGTTGTTACGGATACAGATAGGTCTTCACCTTTTCCTCCCTTGATTCCTTGTTGTTTATGGGTTTTCTAAAGAGTAGGGTTTATTTCCGTGTTTCTGCCGAGTCGGTTTAGGCCCAATATGCTGGTGCAGCGAGTACATTTATTTCTGGGTTTCGTTTCTTCGGCGACCATATATCTAGATTTGGCGAGTACATATCCAGTTTCGGCGAGCGTGTTTCTGACTTTTTTGATTTCGAGGTATTTTGACATTGACTTGTCACATTTCCTTTATTGACCCGGTCAATGAGTGACGTGGCAATCTTTATTGACTCTTTTTGATGACATGTCAGGTTGGCGAATTTATGCATACAGTCATCTGTATTAATAAAGATGGCAGCTGAACAGTCAAGATGAAGAGTGAAATTACAACATTTCTTATGTATGTTTCACTGGTTAAGTAAGTGCAACATATTTTTCATTATCAATCAAGATGATATATTGCAGAAACTGTGGAGATTACTGATTCCAACTCCGGACAGTGGAACATGTGGATGATTCGATTGCAGTTCCGGAACAACAGATAAATTTGGCATAAGGTTTGAAAAGAATAAACGATAATGCTCGGTGTGTTCTAAATATTATCTAGAGGGGGGGGGGGGGGGGGTGAATAAATTTTAACTATTATTACCCAATTTTCGCATGCAAGTCAATTTTACGAAAATGCCCCTACTAGTCAAAGATACAAGCAAGTGTAATATAGTGCGGAATTTAAATAACACTTGATGTAAACGTGGAAACCCAACCACTGGAAAAAACCACGGGCTGTTTAGTGTGCCACAGTCGGATCTCGAAATCCACTAATCGAAAGAGTTTACAACCTATGTAGACCTCTTCTAACACTCCGGTCAATAACCCCCTACTTCTACCACTCGGGCCTTTAAAAGTGGCTCTAGTCCAATTGCTTGAGGCCTAAGCAACCTTAGCCTCAAGACTTAATTCTCTAAGAAGAGATTATGCAACCTATGTGAATATGTATGAATATTCAAATAACAAACAAGGCTAGGTAACCTTAGATGCTTATCTAGGATGATGATATAATCAATTTAATCAACCCTAGATATCAATTGCTAAATGACATGTCAAATAGCTTAGCTAATCAAGATTAGTCAAAAACCTAATTAGCTATCACAAAACAACACTCAATTAATTCATCACAATTAATTCTCTAATCTTGTATTTATCATATGATCAAAAATATACAAGTAATTAAAAGAGAATATGCTTGATAGTAAAAATACTAAAATAAGATGAAATTAATCAAAATCTTAGCAAGCATGTTGTGATGATGCAAACCCAATCATAGATGAATGCAAGATGAACTTTGATGCAAAAAGGATTTGATTTGAGTGTTTAAAGGTGAGTTCTTAATTTGATTTTTTCTCAAAAATCTCTTTTTGAAGTTAAGGGTTCTAATAACTCAAGAAGCTTGATCAGAGAATGAGAAAGTAAGATATTTATAGACATCAAGAATTGGGCATGTGAAAAGACAAGTTTGCCCCTGAAACGCACCGTTCGGCAGTTTCAATCGGCGGCCAGGCCGCCGATCACGACCACCGAATTGAGCCCGTGAAGAACAGAGCATGAACGGCGGTTTCATTCGGCGGTTTCGTGACAGCCGATCCAACCGCCAAATTAGACCGAGAGAATAAAATCGATCAGGTATGAACGGCGGTCGTGACCGTCGATCGTGACCGCCGATCGTGACCGCATAATTGCTTCAAACCTCTCTTGACTGGAACAGTGGTTTGATTTGGCGGCCAGGCCGCCGATCATAACCGCCGATCACCAACAATGGTGAAAACCAAGGAGAAGCCAAGGGCATTCTCCGTGGGCGGTCTTCGCGTAAAACCAAGCACACATACGTGTGAGCGCGAAGATTCCGACCACTATCGAGAAACAAATTACTAATCACATATACACACGACAAGATATAAAACAAAGTGCTAGTGTGTAAAGTGGCATGTGAAGAGAATGCACACAAATGCAAGTATGCTAAGTGTGTGTGTGCTTACTAAATCTCTTCAAAGAAAAATCAAGCACAAGAAAGTATACCTTTGGTGTGCTTGTCCCTTGAGGTCTTGAAAATGCCTTCGAGCATGAAGTTCAAACACCTAAACTACCCTTACATATTCAACCCCAACATGTGGTTTGTCCATGAAATAAGCCAATCAATATATGGGAATCCTTACAAGGTTTTTTCTTCACAGTGCAATTCTACTACACCACTAAGCTTGTTTATCCGAATCGCACTTTAGCAATTGAAGACGACGCAATGCAATGCGAGTTTCACGTCCAATTTGATAATCTTTACGCAGAAGATGAATATTTATTGTCAGGTAAGTTGCGTGGATGCTTTTTCGGTAGTGACCTGCTAAAAGACATTGAACAGACTATGACAAAAATAATTGTGGATATGTCAATGTGTATAGCCTGTCTTATGCCAAAGTACAAAGTTGTACCAATTTTGGTGCAAATTGGGATTGTGCTTCTACTCCCTATGAAAGAAGAAAGTTTGTTCAAGTCAGAATTGATAAAGATGGAAATTGATAAGGGTTCGTTACTGGGAGAACATTGTGTGATTTGTTTTGAAGATTTTTCTTCATCGGGAGGGGAAATTGTTTTGATGCCATGCTCCCATATTTATCATCATACTTTCATCACCAAGTGGTTCGAGAAGGCACTCAACTGCCCAACCTGCCGTTTACAACTGAAACTTTCCTATGAGTAAGCTATGTTCGTATTTTTCCATTGCAATATTTTGGGTTGGTTGGACCAGGCCATCTGATTAGTATTTTGTTTTCGAAAAAAATTATTTTCTATGCAATCACACCGTTCAAGTGTGTCAGATTTGTCGATCACACCTTTTTGGGTTTGTTTGTAATCTGTTTGACATCAGATATAGTGCGCTTAGTCATTGTATGAACTCTTTGAGGAATTCCCTTTAGTTTAAAAAAACCTGGAATGACGTGTTCTATTATTTCGTAATTGAATACATTCATTATTTAGACCTCGATGGACATTTGCTTGAATTTTTGGTAATTTATATGTTGAACCCTTGATTTAATCTATGAACAATACCAGTTTAAAAATATATCCGTATAAAGATTATATCAGGGATCACCAAGAGACGTAAATAATTATAAGAAAGAGTGATTCCATTTCCAATTTTTGTTGTCAAAAATAAAAATTAAAAATAGCGTAATAATCTAACCAAATTCCCAATCGTGTATTAAAAGCATCAATAATGTGTCTTTGGATAAAGAGATGCAGCTAATTCAATATCTGCTTTAAGTAATTGCCCATTGCATGATCAATATCTGTATTACTTTCTCGAAAATGCAATATAGGTTATTATTGATTTTTAGTTTATGGTCAGTTAGTGTTTCATTAATTACCAATTGCACACTTCCCACACGCATTATTAATTGAAAAAAATTCAGGTCAGTCTTACTCCACTGCATGTGAAACCTATATTGGACATGGGCAAGTTTAGGTAATCAACTATTAGATGCTATGTTCACGGAAAAATGATGCAGTTTTTGTTGGTGTGATCACGCCAGAAAGTGTAATAGCCCGCTAGACCGGAACCCAAACTAAATAGTGACTTCTCATTGTATTTTACGTGATAGAAGATTTACTTATAAAAAATCTTCTACATAAGCTTTAGTTTTATAAAAAATCTTCTACCTAAAACGAAAGCAACTCCTTAAACAAATATTGAATGCACTGAATGTATTTGTTGACTTTTATATATTAAAAAAAAAAAAACAAATAATAGTAATAGTGAATCTCAATTTTAATCTTAGTTTATTAAAAATTTTAAAAAATACCAAATACCTATGATAATAGATCAGGATCAGTGAATCAAGATATAATTAAAAAAAAAAAAAAAAAAGGGATTAGACACAACATTTAATGTGTATCCACTCATCAAATGACAACTCAACTACCACAAGTGTTGGGATTTGTAGCATTAATATTTAAAAAAAAAAAAAAGAAAAGGATTTACTGCACAAACCTAAACCTAATTTTTTTTAAAAAAAGTACCAAATACGTGTAAATGTCGTGTTCTTATAGATTAGCGTTAGGGTTTAAGCCTTAAGGTATTAGAAAGTTGGTTTCACAAAAGTTATTAGGAAATCCCCAAATATAAACCCTAAAAACTCATCAAAAGAATTCGAAGTTGGTTGATGTGAGCTACGCAAAGACTGGAATTCGTCTCTTCAGCAACATTGAAGCCTTCCCACACATCTATAATCCTGACTCCACGCTACTACGGTCAACACACATTCTCTTCTCAACCTTGTTTTGTAATGTTTTTTTTGTTTTTGTTGTGTTTGCTGAAGGAATTCGATATGCTTTATCTTGATTCTTGTTTCCTGAATAATTTTGCATGCCGAGTTAGTAACAGGTATCTTGTTTCTCATTTGTTGAATAATACTGGATGCCAAGTTTAGTAAAAAGTATTTTGTTTATTGTTGTTAAATTTGCCGATTTCAGTAACAGGTATCTTGATTCATGTTTATTGAATAATTTTGCATGCAACAGTTATCTTGATTGTTGTTTGTTGAATAATTTTGCATGCTGAGTTTGTTAATTGTAGTTTGTCCATTGTCAATTAGGGTTTTTTAAATGGTATACCAATGAACCCTAAGTCACTCTTCTATAATCTTCTTTGCAATGTGTTTGTTCAGTGATATCTCCTTCTAATTTTTCCACCGGTTTACCTCCGGTGATACCTTCTGACTGATTTCTCTATATTAGTGATTTCTAGAGGTTTCATATATATTATAATGGAAAAGGGTGGAAAGAGAAAGCACCATAAGATGACAGAACAGAACAGGATAGTGGAAAGGGTAAGCAACAGATTACCAGGAGACAGCAGGATTCCGTGTCGACCGTAGCGAAAGGTTCAGGTGGAATGTTCCCAGCGAAGTATGGAATCAAGTCATGGAAGCCTTGTGGGAATCGGGACATTAGGAAGAATCAACTCCACATTGATCCTTACATGCACGTAGTGATCAATGTAAGTATGGCTATCTTTATGTATGATTACTTGTTTTAATGTTTAGGAAGAAAAACAACTTTTGTAACTATTGTAGGCATATACAGTATACGATTTTAATTGAAAACTTTGTCCGTTGTTAGTAATTGTTTAATTATTCCTTACCAATGTCTTTTGCCTACAGCCTATAAGTGGGAGACTAAGGGGATGCGGAAACAGGATACTTTGTGATAAGTGGTATAAAGAATTGCCTACTTATTTGAAGTTAAAGGTTGCAGAAGCTGGTTTTGGAGAATTTGTGAAGGTTTTAGGAAATGAATACAGCTGCCGAAAGAGAACAATACTGAGGGCCCTAGTGGACCGATGGTGGGATACGACCCATACATTTCACTTTGATGATTTTGGGGAGATGACGATGACTCCATCGGATTTTAGCGCAATAACTGGCATACCTATTTTTGGAATGCCGGTGGAGTATGACGTGTATGCTTACAAGAAGGTGGATGAGCTGGTGAGGTGGTTTGGAGAGCCTATGGCCAATTTAGCCAAGATGAAAAGGGTTCCTTTTGTGGATATCTATGCAGCTTATAAAGGTTTTGGTGGGAACAATATGACTGTGGAAGACATTGAAAGACTGACTCGGGTTTTCATCTTGGCATTGCTATCAGGCACATTACTGTGTGACAAAGCTGGAGTTGTCAACCTTTATTACCTGCCAAGTCTTAAAGTCATATCATTCATAGGTCAGTACAATTAGGGCCGAGCTGCCTTGTCTACTCTGTACAAAAATATGGATGCTATTGTGAGAAAGAATCAAAGCACCGGTGGATTTTGGAGGGCCTGGGAGGTATTGTGATTTGGACATGTATTTTAAAATGTACATTTACTAATTAAGTTTGTGGTATTTTAACAAGTTTCGTGTGATTGATCTGTTGCTTCCTAACCAGATTTGGGCTTGTGAATACATAAAACCTATTGCAAGATTGGTGACATGCTTGACAGATAAGAAGCCGTTTCCTTGGGCAAAAGGATGGGGATCTTTGAAGAAGAAATTTGATTACGATGATTTAAAGGATATGTTGAGGAAACTTAGATGGAAGGAGGTAAACATGCACCCATGGGGACCGGACCAGGACAAGTTGCCGACCTATGTACGGTAATCTTCATAGTACACCAAGAGTAGGGTTCTTTTGGATAGGCCTTGCGGCCCAGCATGGTACCTAGGAGAGCGTGTATCTGTTCAGAGCTTGGGATTGATATCACCACGTGTTTCGAAGGTGCCACCACCATCCATGCTTGGGGACTACCCAATAACAAAAGAAGTGGCCAAATCAGGTTTTGTGGCCGTGGATGCGCTTGAGTACCTTGAGTCTGATGGTGGTCCAAATAGTTACAGAGATTTCGTAAAGTGGCATATAAGGTTTAAAAAGTACCTTGATGATAGGGTGAGTTTATCCGAAAATTATCAATAACCAATAGTACACCTGAAATACCACTAGCATGCTGTAATTGTTCTTAATTTGTTATGTTTATCTATGGGCAAGAGGATACACTAGACCAGAATGCTGTCGGACAATTGGAATTGCCACCTTGGCAACTCCCCCTGATGGGGCGCACAAATTTCGGATTCACTTGCAAATATCTACAAATTCCTAAAACAATCACCACTTACCGGTGCCTGATCGAATAAAATATGTGAGTTGTTTATTACATTTATGTGTAATGATTTGTGTTTTTGGGTTAACATAAGTGAGCCTATAGCTTAATTATTGGTGAGATAGGTGTCCACTACCCAAGTGAAAGAGCTGCTCACTATGATTTCTGGATTGACACAACTTGTGATGGAGGGCCAGGTTAATAAGCTCCATACCACTGATGCTGCGGTATGGTTACTGTTATTAAAAATGTGTTTAGTTACCATTGTTTGAAATTAAGTTTACAGAAATACAATCCACTTTTTAAAATTTTGATTATCTATATTGGTTTATTTTTAGAATCCGGTTGTGGGTACTTCGAACGAACAAGACTCTAAAATGTCTGGTCCGTCATCAAAATCGGTACCGGATGTTAACATTAGTTCGGGCAGTAGATCTCATGATAGTGAGGATGGGGATGATGGTAGTGAAGATGGAATAACACACACAGATGGTACGACAGACAAGAGGACACCAGGTGAGTGTATACAAGCTGTTTTGTGTTTAAAAAATATTGTAAACAAAATTAACAAGTCAACTTATGTCATGAATGCTTCTAAATTACTGTATATACTTAACTGTGCTTCCCTGTATGTTGCATGTTAAACTTATTGAATTACGTTTCATTTTTTATGAATAATGTACATAGATAATGTAGCAGAAGTGGATGATGTAACAGAAGGTGTGCAGGATGAGGAGGAATCAGGAGATGACAGTGTGAAAACGAATGGGGGCGACAATGTGATGTGTTTGAATAGTGGAGATGAAAAAGTGAGTGAGGATACAGGAGATCAAAAAAGTGTGAGTGAGGAAACAGGAGATGAAGAACAACCTTGTGATACTCAAGTGAATCAGCTAAAGCAATCGAAATCCAAGAAGGGGAAGGAAGCAATTGGCGCCAGTGATGCATCCGAAGGGAACAACAGTCGATCTCCAAAACAGAAGAAGAACAAAGACAACCTTCATAGTGTTACACCGAAGGATATCCCGGAGCAAGCTGTACATAACAAAAAGAGAAAACCAACTGCAGATGGTGATCAACCTAACAAGAAGGCTAAGGAAGCAACAAAACTCTCAAACAGTGGAAAGGAAAAAGGGCCAATTGCTGAACCAAACAAAAAGGTGCAGAAAGCTCCCAATACCAAGAAGACAGAGGTTGTTCTTCCAACTGTTCAACCCAAGGACAAGATGAAGTTAGCAGAGAAAAAAGATAAGAAAAAGACATCAAAGAAAGCATCGACAAGGAAGTCATCAAGAATAGCAGCAAAGTGATTTGAATACGTTGGTGTAATTTTATGTTTAACCTAAGCAAAACTAAATTCCTGTTTGTGATGTAATATGGACTTGTTGAACATATAAATGTATATTTAGGTAATATGACTGCAACAAAATATCATGTCAAGTAGAACTGGTAGGATGAAATGACTAAGACGTTTTTTGTTTGCTGATCACACCTTGAAGGTGTTGTTGTATTTGTGATCATAGGATAATGATGTCAAATAGAAATGGTGGGATGAAATGACTAAGATATTTTTTGAATACTGATCACACATTGAAGGTGTTGTTTATTTGTGATCACACAGTTATGACGTCAATTAATCTTTGAACTCAGTATGTTTGTAATGGTGATAACAATATTACGTATGGAATATGACAACTACTTAATAGTATAGTTAGTAAATCTTGAAGTGATCATATTGTTATTACGAAGTATGTACATCGTTATCCTAATGTGTCCTTCCTTGCCAATTTTCACCTTACCAATGTTATCAGAGGAGTTACAGTCAAATATTTCATTTTACAGCTTTACACTTCTTTCACTCTAACAAAACTCAAGTAATCATTTGAAAATTTTATTAAAGCAATATGAAAGATGGCATCTTTTTTAAAAATAAGAAGATTGAAATTATTCATTAAACTATTGTTTTAAATTTTTTTTTTTTTTTCATTTTATTACCATAATTTGTTCACACACATGGGTTAGTTGAATGAAATGAAACATCATATTGTTCAATGAAACATCATATTGAAACAAATTAATTTGCATTCCGTTCTTAAAGGATTAAGAAGAAATTAATTTTCATCATAAGGAGAACACTACTACACTTAAAGTAAAGGAAACATATTTTCATAACATCCGATGCAATTACAAAAACAAAAGGCAGCACACTTCGCCAGGACAAATAAAACTAAACAAACAAACATAACGCTACTTTAGACGTTATCAAAGTCTGCCAGACGTGTCCTTAAACGGGTGGATTGGTCTATCAAAGAGTAAATTTGATCTGCAAGACCATCAACTTCCATTTCCAGTTGCATGACGCGCTTCTCTCGATCGTTGACTCTAGCATTCTCCACAATCCACTCACGATGCAGATTCCTACAACGACGACGCTCGTGCTCGAGCGCTTTCTCAACGATGGCTACCTTCCCTTTCAAAAACTCCAAAGTCTCTCTATCTCCGGCATCCATCCTTCGCATTTGTTAGAACAGTTTTCTTGAAATTAATTGAAAACGCATACTTATAGAACTTTGATGTCTATCATTACGAAGGAGTATAATAGTTGTAGTAATTTATGACTTCTGAATAGTTTTTTGACTTACATAGTGGTAGCCAGTTGTAATTAAGGATAAGGATGTGAGCAAACACCAAAATGACCGTCAGAGTTTATGAATAAGGAGTAGTTAGAGTGAAATAAGTGTAAATAAATGTTTATCAACCATATCTATTCATATATCAATACACAACTCTTCGAAATTGGCATAATGAATAATTTCAATCTTCTTATTTTTCCAAAAAAAAAAATATGTCATCAACCATTAACGTTGACATTTTGTTTTTATCGAAACTGTGATTTAATATTGCTTTAATAAAATTTTCAAATGATTACTTGAGTTTTAATATTGTTTTAATATTGTTTAAATAATCAATTGGCATTCAGATGAAGTAATAATGATACACGATTTCCCAGTAATCGTTTCAGCTGAACCACCGCCAATTACAAATGGACCAATTGGTTGAGTACACACAAATTGAGACACCATTTTTTTAAAGATGATTTGAATCCTGGTGAGATTGTAGGTAGGTTGTCTAGCATTAATTAAAGTACATGAATGTAAGTGGTAAGTTGAAACAATTAATTACAAAATTGGAATATCATTTATTTACGAGTTCAAGCAACCACCGTCATTATATGGTGTCCAGTTAATTAACTTATCTACTTTTTAATTACAAATCATGCAAGTAATATATAAAGGGTGTTCGAATCAGATAGAGCATGTACTTGAGTTTCTCTCTTTATTTATGAAAAATGGATTCCAACACCAATGGTTTCATCAATCATGCCATTTTTTTATTTGTGGAAGGAAAAACACACTATTCTTGAACGTGCGCTGGAGAACGAGCGCATACGTTGCAGGAACCTGGTAGAGGATTGGAGACAGGAGAATAAGAAGGTCGAAGATGCTGATATCTGCATCATGAAACTGGAGATGGAGGTCGAAGCAAAAACCACTAAAGTTAACAGCTTGATGGAGGAATGCAATCGTTTGATTCTCCTTATTGAACAACGTAGTTGTAATCCATGATGTTTCTGTTTTGTCTTTGTTATTCTGTTTCTTGTGTTTTTTGTTTGTTTGTTTGTTTATCCTGAACTGTTTGTAATTGCAACTTATAAAGCGTGGTATTTTGTAATTACACCAGAAATGATGTGGTTGCTCATCTAATGAAATGTTTTGTATTCTGTGGATAATTGCGCTCACTGAAACTTATTATTGTATGAAACTGTATGGATGGACGAGTTATGTAGTAGTTATAAGGATTAAAAAATACTCACTGAACATGTAACAATTTTAAAGAAAAAACAAGGTCCACAATCGATTAACACTTTCAAAAACAAATAATCAAAATGTGTGCTATCAAGCAACCAATCATGGAGAGCATTCATGGTCCGCCGCGAGGTCGAGAAATGTATCACTATGAAGACCTTTTTAATAATTTGCAATCTCACTTTTTGTTATCCCATTTCCCCGGTCCATTGCGACGTCGATAATTTTTACCAATATTAAGACCTTTTGAATAATTTGCAATCTCACTCTGTGTTGTCCCCTTTCCCTTGTTATATTTTTTCAGCAAGCTGCGTTGCTTGTCCGATTGAATTTGTGGGGTTTTTGGAGAGACTGCAATGAATCTTGGCTTTCCTCGTACTGGCGTTTCTAAAAGTTCTTTCAGCATTTGATTTCTGTGATGGTTCGCCAGATCTAAAGCAATTTTCATCCTGTGATACTCAGAGTTGTACTGCAATCGATGGAAGTATCATAAGAGTTAGAATATTTTATTTAGTTACCATAGGAAAAACAAATAATAATCTAGTGTTTTTTAAAAGGGAAGGAAGACGTAATCCACGTACATTACTCTGATCGAACCATGTAATGGAACCATGCACACAATTGTTGATCAGGAATACACCACAATCAAAACTATTAGGCTGTTTTGGACATTCAACATATGCTTCGACGGGAAAGGATTTGAAATCAAAATTTAAAGCGAGGATTTCAGAAAAGTACCGGTCCAGAAATGCAAGCTGCATATAAAAAAAATTAAAAATAAGAAACTCATTCTTGAGTAAAATTCAATACTTCAGGATATGCACAACTTTTTTTGCTGATAGCATTCTTTGTTCATTGTGCTCATCCGTGGGAAAGCTATCCCAGACTTCTGCTTTTTTCATCGAAACATTTATCACCAACAAGAACCAATGCACACTCCCCTCGTTCATGGGAATATAGATCTGCACATGGACTAATAAAGTTCAGTGATTTCACCAAGTTACACGTGATAGACTCATATTGATTTTTTTTATTTTATATTTTTGTGTATTGAAATTAATAATATTTTTGTATTTAAATAACGTAACCTTGTCGTATTCACGCTCAGACCCATAGTAAAATGTGAGATAGCTCAGGCGCCCAACCAACCTCAATTCTGCCAACTGACTTCTGGGTGACTTAATTGTACAAAACTGCAATCATGAATGGGCAGGGTATGAACGTCTACATATATATTGTCCACAAGTTTTGTTAAAGGAAGAATTAAAAATAATAATGTCGGGTTTAAGCAGCTAACCGAAAAGTATGTCGACAGATACCACACCCGTTTTGAAGAATCACTGGATAGATTGTACATGGCCATGTCAATGAGCTGCACAATTGATGATTAATTATTTAAATTAATTGAGTACATTGGATGTAAAGAAAAAATAATTAAATTAAAAACGAAAGGAATTTATGTATGCTCACGCTATCATTCAACCAGCCATGAGGTAAAAGATTGGCCATATCATCGCGAGTTAGATGCAGACCGTCATTAGTAATGACGGAGAGACTGAAAGGAAAAACGGTTAACAATCACGAGAAACATAAATCGTGATTTCTATAATAAAATGTGTTATCGCTGAACAATTTTCTGAATGTTAAGTTATATGTAAAACCGCACATATACATCGCAAAGCATACAAGATTATTACAGAGGAAAGTGATCAACAACAATGCAATAACAGTTTTACCTTCCATTTTTTGTTGTTGGGTGACTAAACAAAACGTTCAATAAATAAAGTTCTTCTTTTGAAAATGACGAGAGAGGGTCGTTTAGGGGAAAGTCTAGTGTTCTCGTGGAAAATCTGGTATTTGGTCTCGAAGGTGTGTCAACCTTAGTTTTACAGGTTGATCCTTCTTCCCTTGCGGTGGATTTTGCCTGCCGACTTGAAACAAATTATAGCACGGTGTGTATAAAGCTATCTAGAGGGGGGGGGGGGGGGGTGAATAGATTTTACGCTTTTTACCCAATTTTTCGTGTTAGTAAAAATTACGAAAATGCCCTCAAGATAATATAAACAAGCAAGTGTAATATGGTGCGGAAATTAAAACAACACTTGGTTTTTACGTGGAAACCCTCACGGGAAAAACCACGGGCTATGTAAGTAAGCCACACTCGAACCTCGAATCCACTAAATGTGCAAACGATTACAACCTAATCCCGGAAGTAATCACACACCTACCTAATCCCGGTATGAGTGAACCTAGTCCTATTTGCTTGCAATCTAAGCAACCTAATCCCGGTTGCTACACACAAGACTTACTTTCTCTTAGAAGAGAATACAACCCTAAGTGAATATATGTGAATTTCCAAAATGCAACATAGAGCAAGGGAAACCTTATATGCTTATCTAAGATGATTAATATGCAATTAAGAACAATCCTAGATATCAAAACTAAATGACATGTCAATTAGTTTAGCTAATCAATATTAAGCACAAAACCTAATATGCTAGCACAATACAATTTCTCAAACATACATCATACTCATCTCAATATTGTATCCAAAACATACAAAATAACAAACAAGTGATTAATTGAGATTGCTAGATAAGAGAAACACAAAACATGTAAGATATTAGTGAAAAGCTTACCAAGCAAAGTATGATGAAGATTCCATGCAAGATGACATCTAGAAGATCAAGGATGATGCTAGATGATGATTGATGATCATGAAAAAGTGTTTGAGTAATCAAGAATTGAGTTCCTGGAATTTTTCTTCTCTTTGAAAAATATCCTAAGTATGAATTCTGAATATGAACTCTCTTAATTGACCTAAAGTCAAAGTGGCATATATATAGGGGGCCAAATCAAAGTGTGGTCGTTTAAGTAAGTTTCGAAGAAACGCACCGATCGGCGGTTTCAATCGGCGGCCAGGCCGCCGATTATGACCGCCGAATTGAGCTCGTGAAGAACAGAGCAAAAACGGCGGTTCATTCGGCGGTTTCGTGACCGCCGATCCCAACCGCCGAATCAAAATAGAGAGATTAAAATCAATCAGGTATGAACGGCGGTTTCGTGACCGCCGATTCAACCGCTGAATTAGACTGAGAGATAAATCAATCAGGTCTTGAAACGGTGGTTTCGAACGGCGGTCGTGACCACCGATCTTAACCGTAGAAATGCTTCAGACTAATCTGGACTGAAACGGCGGTTTCATTCGGCGGCTAGGCCGCCGATCATAACCGCCGATCACCTAGATAGGTGAAAACCAAGGAGAAGCCAAGGGCATTCTCCATAGGCGGTCCTCGCGCTAAACCAAGCACATTCTAGTGCATGCACGGACGTTTCTGAAAGTTATCGGGAAACGAATTACACAACAACATGACACAATTACACACAACAAAATATAATAAATAAGTGCAAGTGTGAAATGTGACAAATGAAGAGAATGCACACATATGCAATGAATGTTAAGTGTGTGGGTGCAACTAATCTCTTCAAAGAAAAGTAAGCACATAGAAATTTACCTTCGGTGCTTATCAACACGAGGTCTTCAAAAGGGCTTCGAAATAATAAGACCGATACTTAGGCTACCCTTACAAAGAACCCCAACATGTGGTTGTCCACGAAATGAGCCAATCAACAAATGGGAACCTTACACGACTGTTTAGTCCAGTTAAAATCTTGCTTTGTGAGAAAGACTCCGTACTGGAGCTGATTATTTCAACGGTTTTGCAATCTTCCTAAGTGATACATGTTGACAAGTAATATCAACAAATAGTAAACATGGGGCTGTGGTTAATTAAAACATGCAGAGTGAAACTTTAAAAAAGTTAGTAAGTAACCATACCACATCATTGCAATGAACATGCTCAGCTCTCAATTCTTTGTTTGGAAGCAATTTCAAAATTTCAAGCTTGAAACTCTCCAGTAAGGGTTCGACCATTCTTCTCACCATGTCAGGTACTTCGACTTTTTAAAAATAATCGAGTGAAACTCCGATGGAATCGAGATTTTCTGTCATTGTTTCTATCCTTTGTTCCAAACCCCGGTGCATGACAGACCAGTATGGCTTGTCGACCTCTACAGTGCTGCTGTAGTAACCACCTATAACGTCATCATTGTCTACCAACCTATTGACTGCTTCAGCCTTGTTTTTGGTCCAAGCAACCAAGGGAACATTAAGTCTGTTCACGTACACTTTATTCTGCGAAAGACATCCCCAATAAAAGATCTGAAGAAGAGGAAGGCACCCTTGGAAAAATGATGTACCTCGGTTTCTGATGTTTCTCACACCATCCATTAAATACTGAAATGAAAATGTTGCCCATTTCTTGTGTTTGATTAATTTTGGATTCTTCAGTTGGGTCAGCAATGATTCGTCAACATTAGATGATGCAGGTGGGCATAAAAGTATTGAAATAGTAAACAAAGCAAATGAAATCTTGAAATCATCATCTGTGGCCCTCATACTCTGTAGTTTTTTTTGCAAGGAAGAGAGTGTAATCTTGTCCTTAACAGTACTACTCTGTAGAAGTGCTTTCATTCTAATACAAGTTTGGTCAAACTCTTCAGAGTCACAGTTGACTTCATCAATGCCGTCTGCCAAGCCCATCACCTTAGAGAAATCTGACACCCTTATTGGGATCCACTTACCATGGAGCACTACAGACTGTGTGCCAGGTTGGATCACTGTAAGCAACATATTGCATAGAGAATCAAATAACTGAAGACAACTCATGTTCATTAACACCCCGAATCCCATATCCTCCACGCATTCTCTTTGTTCTTCGCTCAAATTGTCCACTACTTCGCGAAACTTTACAGGGCTGCACAAAGTTTGCCAATAACCTAGGATTTCTTCACTTGAAGACATTGTTTATAGGCTTCAAAAGTATATATGAAGAATTTAGATATTTTAAAAAAATCTGAAGGATTTTATGCTTCTGGTTTAGAATGGAGTAATTGGGACAGAGAGATCGTATACATGCATGGAAGGTGTTATTAGTATATAATAATCATCAATTATTAATCATTACGTAGGGTGGCTGGCTATTTGATATCTCTTACGTTTTTCCATGCTAATTTTGTAGGTTTGTTGACAATAATTGATAGTCCATTTTTGCTCAGCCTCCTACAAGGGGGGTAAGCATTACCCCCATCCCAAACATAATTACCTCCCTGGACACATGTCATCCATTTGGGAGGGGGGTAATGGTTACCTCCCTTGAAACGGGGTGAGCAAAAATGTTCTCTAATTGATATTTAGATGTTAATTTTGTAGGCCGATTGGTAACATTGAGGTAACCATTTACTGCAACTAGTTTGAAGCTATGATCAATATATTAAACAAACCAACGGCTGAGATCAATCTGAAAGGAGCTTATAAAAAAAGTATATTACATAAACGAAATGTTGTTTACACTTTCCAACGAATAATTATAATGGGATTTTTTATTTAGGTGTGTACATACGAACTATGTAGGGCATAAAATATGTGCAGAGTTTAGGGCTTCCCAAAAATATAATGATGTAGCATCTGCTTTAGATTTTGTTTTATTTATTTTATAAAAAGAGTGGCCAATTGGGATACAGGCTTATCCAAACCTCTTACGCTCTTCAATAAAAATTTAGTTTGCTGGTTGATATTTAATTTCTCAATAACATAGATTGTACTCTTTGATACTCAACTGATTAGGTGGGAAATCTCTTAACTTCAAACTATTCATTTTCAACTTTTTAAAATATTTTCTTTCTATTGGTTGTTTTAGTTGAAATGGGTTGGTCCGAATTTAAAACAAAGCCATGTGTAATGCGCATGCACAAACTGAAATTTATTATTACAACAATTTCCAATGTAAAGCCGAATTATAACTTCAAACTATTCATTTTCAAGTTTTTAAAATATTTTCTTTCTATTGGTTGTTTTAGTTGACATGGGTTGGTCCGAATTTAAAACAAAGCCATGTGTAACGCATGCACAACTTGAAATTTATTATTACAACAATTTCCAATGCAAAGCCGAATTATAATTTCATTTTTTACCCTTATTTTTAATATCAAAACACATTAGCATCTCTTTGTCTTGGATTCACGATTTGAAACCCTAAATACAACTCTTTTCATCACGCCGTTGTTGTTCCTTTCACTAAACATTGTCCATCACGCAACTATTCTTCTGTTAACGAGAGGCTTATGTGATAAGATTGACAGACCTATGAGGTTTGTGAAAATCGCACGGTCTGATCTTTGTAAATGTTTATATTTTTGTTTCTTGTAGGTTTTTTCAAGCTTTTGTACTGAAAGTTTGAAGATGTTTTGATTGGTTTCGTAATCTCTGCACGTGTTTGTTAAAGGGTTTTTGGGGTAATTAGTGTTTGAAAAATGTTTTTGCACACACTGAACATGAAAAATATGTATATCTTATTCTTTATAGAATCCACATTCGAAAAGCATTTATTAGTGCTGCTTCTTCTTTGATCTGTTATGTGTTGAATGGATGATTTATAGTGATAGTACCTGTTTGTTCAATGGCCAATGTTTCATATGATTGCAATGGTTCAATACGAATATGATTGCCTTCGGCACGCAAGTTTTGAAAATGAAACCAGATTTGATTAAACATGTTTTGACGGATAATTTTTACTCTTCTAAGAGAATTTCTCTGTTGCTTATTCTTTGATCTGCAATGTGTTTCATTAATGGCCAATGTTAGATTTGATTGCAATGGTTCAATATGAACATGATTACATTCTGGATGAAAGTTTTGAAATGTACAAATATATTTGCTTGAACATGTTTCGATGGATAATTTTTGCTCCCCAGATTTATGTTTTTATGTCGTTTATTCTTGTATGATGATAATTGTTGTTTGGTCACGAGTTTATTCAATGTATCAAGAATCACCGGTTCATGTGTGAGTGGTATCCCACCAACAGTTTGTTACGCACACTATTGAGCTGCATAGCACGCCGTTGGTGGGTTACCACCAACATGTTGGTGGGATAGGTTATATGCATCAGTTAGAATCCATATTATCTATGTAATGTTGTCACGATTTTATTTAATGCATGACAACATATTCTAAAGATACCAACTAGAATACAATTTATATATATTATGTGTTTGAAAATATATAATAATAATTACATCTTTATATGTATAAACACTTTTAATAAGAATCCATATTTACATAACTTGTATGATTGACTATTTTTTTGGATAATCTTGTGTGATTGACTATATATTTTGATAATCATTTAGTATATAGTATAAGCGTAAACAGTAATTATAAGCTTTGGGTCTTGGGGTTCTTGGGCTTGTCTCCTGACCAGCTAGAGCCCTTTGAGGCTTGGGCTAGTCATTAGAATACAATTTACATATATTCTGTGTTTGAATACATTAATTTACAAATACCATTACTAAAATATAATTTCAATAACAAAGTCGATATAAACAGTTTCAATCAGAATCCATATTACATATGTTATGTGATTGACTATTTATATATATAATCACTTTAGTAGACAGTATAATCGTAGATTGTAATTATGTGCTTTGGGTCTTGGGGTTCTTGGGCAAAATACCGACTAGAATACAATTTACATATATTATATGTTTGAAAATATATAATAATAATTACATCTTTAGATGTATAAAAACTTTCAATCAGAATTCATATTACATAACCTACGTGATTGACTATATATTTTGATAATCATTTATTAAACAGTATAATCGTAAACAGTAATGGTGGGCTTTGGGTCTTGGGGTTCTTGGGCTTGTCTCTTGACCAGCTAGAGCCCTTTGAGGCTTTGGCTAGTCATTAGAACATAATTTACATATATTCTGTGTTTGAATATATTGATATACAATTATCACTTCAAAAATATAATTTCATTAAACAAGTCGATATAAACAGTTTCAATCAGAATCCATATTACATATGTTTTGTGTTTGACAATTTATATATATAATCACTTAGTAAACAGTATAATCGTAAAATGCAATGATGTGTTTTGGGTCTTGGGGTTCTTGGGCTTTTCTGGACGAGCTAGAGCTGTTTGATACTTGGGCTAGTTATTAGAATTCATTTTATAGATTCTGTGTTTGAAAATATATTATTACATTTACAATTTAAATAGTATAATTACATTAACAAAAAAGTCGATATAAACAGTTTCAATAGAATCCATATTACATATGTTATGTGATTGACAATTTAATTATATAATCACTTGGAAAAACATATAATCATAAATAGTAATGATGGGATTTGGGTCTTTGGGTTCTTGGGCTTGTCTCTTGACGAGCTAGAGCTCTTTGATGCTTGGACTAGTCATTACAATACATTTTATATATATTCTGTGTTTGAAAATATATAATTATAATTACAATATATTAAGTATAATTACATGTAAAATCATCGATAACAATTATTTCAATCAAATCCATGTTCCAAATATTATGTGATTGACTGTATATTAATATAATCACTAAATAAACAATATAATCGTAAGAAGGAACCATGGGCTTTGGGTCTTAGGTTTCTTGGGCTTGTCTCTTAACAAGCTACAGCCCTTTGAGGCTTGAGCTAATATGACTTTAATAAGGTTTTTTTTAACTTAAAATAGTATTTATAATAGTAAATAGTTTAATACAATCATAACATTATTATGTAAATATCACTCGTTGCCGAGGGTGGAACCGTTTTATTGAAACACTGTGTAATGCGAATACCACATCGAAAAATAAAAAGGGATTAAAATGGTTTATAAGTAGTAAAGTAATGCCTAGACATTGAACAATAGGCCTCCCAAATAGGCCTAGCATATAAACTTATTGAAGTAACGATGGGCTTGGGTCTTGGGGTTCTTGGGCTTGCATCTTGATGAGCTAGAGCCCTTTGAGTCCTGGGCTAGTCTAACTTTAATAAGGTTTTTTTTTTAACTTAAAACGGTATTTGTGATCATAAGTATTTTCATACAATCACAATATTATTATGTAAATATCAGTCGTTGCAGAGGGTGGAACCGTTTTATTGAAACACTGTGTAATGTGAATCCCACATCGAAAAATAAAAATGGATTAAAATGGTTTATAAGTAGTAAAGTAATGCCTAGACATTGAACAATAGGCCTCCCAACTAGGCCTAGCATATAAACCTATTGAAGTAACGATGGGCTTGGGTCTTGGGGGTCTTGGGCTTGCATCTTGACGAGCTAGAGCCCTTTGAGTCTTGGGCTAGTCTAACTTTAATAAGGTTTTTTTTAACTTAAAACAGTATTTGTGATCGTAAGTATTTTCATACAATCACAACATTATTATGTAAATATCACTCGTTGCAGAGGGTGGAACCGTTTTATTGAAACACTGTGTAATGTGAATCCCACATCGAAAAATAAAAATGGATTATGAAAGTAAATACAATAATGCTCGGTGTGTTCTATAAATATATCTAGAGGGGGGGTGAATAGATTTTAACTATTATTACCCAATTTTCGCATGCAAATCAATATTACGAAAATGCCCCTACTAGTCAACAATACAAGCAAGTGTAATATAGTGCGGAATTTAAATAACACTTGATGTATACGTGGAAACCCAATCACTGGGAAAAACCACGAGCTGTTTAGTGCGCCACACTCGGACCTCGAAATCCACTAATCGAAATGGAGTTTACAACCTATGTAGACCTCGTCTAACACTCCGGTCAATAACCCCCCACTTCTACCACTCGGGCCTTTAAAAGTGGCTCTAGTCCTAATTGCTTGAGGCCTAAGCAGCCTTAGCCTCAAGATTTAATTCTCTATGAAGAGATTATGCAACCTATGTGAATATGTAAAATACTCAAAATGCAATTTAGAGCTAGATGACATGTCAAAATAGCTTAGCTAATCAAGATTAATCAAAAAACTAATTAGCTATCACAAAACAACACTCAATCAATTCATCACAATTAATTCTCTAATCTTGTATTTATCATATGATCAAAAAACATACAAGTAATTAAAAGAGAATATGCTTGATTAGTAAAATACTAAAATAAGATGAAATTAATCAAAATCTTAGCAAGCATGTTGTGATGATGCAAACCCAATCATAGATGAATGCAAGATGAACTTTGATGCAAAAAGGATTTGATTTGAGTGTTTAAAGGTGAGTTCTTGATTTGATTTTTTCTCAAAAATCTCTCTTTTTAGTTTAGAGTTCTAATAACTCAAAAGAACTTTTTTAGAGAATGAGAAAGTAAGATATTTATAGACATCAAGAATTGGGCATGTGAAAAGACAAGTTTTCCCTTGAAATGCACCGATCGGTGGTTTCAATAGGCGGCCAGGCCGCCGATCACGACCGCTGAATTGAGCCCGTGAAGAACAGAGCATCAACGGCGGTTTCATTCGGTGGTTTCGTGACCGCCGATCCAACCACCGAATCAAACCCTAGAGATTAAAATCGATTAGGTATGAACGGCGGTTTCGAATGGCGGTCGTGACCGTTGATCGTGACCATCCAGAAATGCTCTAGACACTTCTGGATGCAAATGGCGGTTTCATTTGGCGGCCAGGCCGCCGATCATAACCGCCGATCACCAACAGAGGTGAAAACCAAGGAGAAGCCAAGGGCATTCTCCGTGGACGGTCTTCGCGCAAAACCAAGCACACATACGTGTGAGCGCGGACGTTTCCGAACACTATCGGGAAACGAATTACTAAGCACATATACACACAACAAGATATAAAACAAAGTGCTAGTGTGTAAAGTGACATGTGAAGAGTATGCACACAAATGCAAGTATGCTAAGTGTGTATGTGCTTACTAAATCTCTTCAAAGAAAAACCAAGCACAAGAAATTATACATTTGGCGTGCTTGTCCCTTGAGGTCTTGGAAGGGCCTTCGAGCTTGAAGTTCAAACACCTAAACTACCTTTACATTATCAACCCCAACATGTGGTTTGTCCACGAAATAAGCCAATCAAGATATGGGAATCCTTACAGATTAAAATGGTTTATAAGTAGTAAAGTAATGCCTAGACATTGAACAATAGGCCTCCCAACTGGGCCTAGCATATAAACCTATTGAAGTAACGATGGGCTTGGGTCTTGGGGTTCTTTGACTTGTCTATTGACGAGCTAGAGCCCTTTGAGACCTGGGCTTGTCTAACTTTAATAAGGTTTTTTAATTCTTTTTTTTTTTTTTTTAAGAGAGATGTATGTGGAATCTATAAAAAAAAGCACAACAACAAATGAAGTTTCTGGATTATACTACTGTTGTTGTTGTTATGAATGATGTAAGTACAATGGGCATGTATGCCTGGTGTGGGACTATTGTCAATTATTTCATTGCAAAAAATAAAACTTCTCTTACTAGATAAAAAAATTAAATATATCAAACTCGAACACTCGAACAAGGGGGTTGTAAACCTGTACCCAAAGCTCTATCCATCCTCTTACTTTGTTGGACATTAGATTCACCAGCCCCATTATATTTTTAACTATTCACCTATATCGACTGTTAACCACATTTTTAATGATGATTACCTTTATCTAATGTAATCACACATTTTAAATGCTGTTTACTCATATCGAGTGTTATCACACAGTACAAATGCCAAACGAATGACGGGAACAGATTTAATTTTAAAAATAAATGATTGTTGTTTAAATTTGAAACGCATTTATTGTTATTTGTCAGCTGCATTGATTGTTTTTTAAATTTGAAAAGAAATGATTGTTTTACCTAGGGAACAGTTAATAAAGCAAAAATTTAAATTACCTTGGATTAAATAGTAACCTGCTCAACAAGTTTATAGGTAAATAACAGGTAGCGGTGTTTAGTACACCGTTGTTCTATAGACAACCCCAAATATAAATATATATAATATATATATATAAATATAAATATATATAATATATAATAATATAATATAATATAATATATATATATATATATATATATAATATTTTATTATATAATATATATATATATACAATTTTTCTATTGTCAGTTCGAACTGACAAAACATATATCAGTTCCTTGCATGTGGGCCATTGAATTTAAATACTTTGATTTGGCTGCATACACTTGTCAAAGCATTTTTTAAATCCAATGGCTCACATACAAGGAACTGATATATTTTATATCAGTTCGAACTAATAATAGAAAGACTGTATATATATATATATATAATATCTATATATCATTAATATAATATGTAATAATAATATATTATTTTTGGAAAGGAGGGTATTTTTGGAATGGAGTTGAGGCATATGAGGGTATTTGTGGAATATAAATTTTAGTTTGGAATGGAATAGGCATTCCATTGGTTTTTGGATCCCCATTCCAATGGAATAGGCATTCCATTGGTTTTTGGATCCCCATTCCAATGGAATCACCATTCCATTGCATTTTAACAAACCAAATGAATGGAATGGCTTTCTTTCCATTCCATTCCATCCAACCAAACATGGTCTATAAGAGACTCGTGACATCAATTGTAATAAGCATGATTTGGATTACAACTCTCACTACAGGGGAGATATTTCTCAATATGCATCTTACAATTTAATAAACAAATGTAAGACTCAGATTACTAATTCATATGAGTAATTGAATTATTAACGTGTCTCTCAGTATGAAACAAGAGGGTGCAAATTAAATAAACAATTTTTTTAAAATTATTTTTTTGAATTTTTAAAAAATAAATGATTTAAAAGTAAATTTATTAAATTTAAAATTTTACTTATCCAATATCGGTTTGCCCAAAAACCGATATCTTATTGTAAAATAAATCCATATTGAGATTTTGGTTGGTGTTGAAAATAGGAAGTAAAAGTTTATAAAAATTATTAAAGATAAATAAAATTTTTGAAAATAGTTGACAGTTTTACAAAACTGTCAACAAACTTATAATAGTTGACAGTTTTGTAAAACTTTCATTAAAAAACTGTCAAGAAAGATGGTTTTTCTTATAGTGTTAAATAAAGGAGTCAGCTAAGGAAGAACAAGCACAACTCACAAAAGAAACATTTTAAAATTAACAATAATAATTAAAAATAATTGATAAATTTAATTAAAAAAGGGTGTTCACACAATTTATCTTTGAAAAGAAAATCCATTCGGAAAAAGCAAAAAAGAAAATAAATGAAGCTAGGGTACCTCGCATGATCAAGAAGGTCCCCCACCACTAAAAACAAAAAAGCACAAGCTGGTCAGACATAAATGGGTTGATAATGATAATGAAGTACTTCTCTCCAAGCTTCAGCAATGTTGACTGTTGAGAGCTTAATTTGGAAGTGCTTAATGGGTTTTAGAAAAAGTCTAATAAAACCAAAATGCAAGTGATTTGAGTTCTAGTCAATCCAAGTTGAAGGTCCCCTACCATTCGAATAAAAAGTCATATACAAACTTGGAAAAAGCAGAAACCGGGGATTTTTATACGGGTGTGTTTATTTCAGTTGATGGAAGTACTTTTTATTATATATATATTTGGCAATGTTCAGAGCTTATCGATGGAGGGAAAGAAAATTCAAAATTTGGCCTATATATAGGGCCATACAGGGTTGACCCTGAGATTTTCAAGGTCCGAGGCAAACTATAGAAAGTGAGACTCTCAGTATGTTTACTTGATTATTATTTTTTCTATAGTAAATAATTGTAAAAATTAATATAATAATTTAAACTCAAGACCATAACATAACAAAATAGAAAATAAAATGTTAAGACATTAATTAGTTGCACATACTCCTAATTGATTGGGTGAATCAAAAGTTAATAATCATTTGGTGATCGAACCCTAACACATTTGTCAAAATTCGAACCCTAACAAACACAATTCTAACAAAACTAGAAAATCTAAACAGAAAGAAGTGTATCGATTCAATTATATTCAAAACGACTACGAATTCAAGTCTTCTACGGGCGAATTACGTAAAATTGCTTGAATTTTTAATGTTTTGTTTTTGAATTTTCGTATTAGATGAGAGTTGAAGAACCCAAACTTTGCTTAAAAAAAAATTCTTCGCTTGACTGATCATGTCGATTTGATCTGGTAGATTTTATAAGAATGTTATTTGTGTGTAATGTGTGGGTCTTTTTTTTTTTTTTTTAAGAAAAAAAAACGAATGTGGGCTTTTTTTTTTTTTTTAATTTTTTTTTTTTTATAATCAAAATGATCTTTTTTTTAAGAGTGACTATATTTACACCCTTATGAAATTGTATGTACACCCCAAATTTATGAATCTTCAAAATCCTAGCATTACCCTTAAACTAAATTATTAATATTTTAGGCAATAGTTATTGTAAGGGGTCGACCTACGAATTATGTGGATTGGGTCGGATCAGAGTTAGGCCTAAGGCAACTTGGTTGAACCTGTCGAATAGGGGATGTCGTCTCCCTTATAAACCTGCAAAAAGAATTAGTCTATCGACCTAATGTTGATGTCTTCTTTGTTGAACCTATAAAAGAGATGACAGAAAAGCAAAGACAAATAAAAGATGGCAATGGGGGTTAGATTCTTAGCCTTAGGTGTGCTTGGGCTGAGCAATTGTAGGTATGAATCATGGCTGTGAATCAGATCGGATTCCGGTGGCCGGATTCAATGTGATCAGAGCTTTAAGACGCTTATATGCTTTATCTCTAGTCAAGAATTTTTCAGGGAGAGTTTACTATGAATGAACTCTGTTATTTATAGGTCAAGATCACTCCCAATGTTCACCTTGATCAGCTTTAGATGGTGGGCGTGATTCTAGGAGAGATTTCCTCTCCTTTGAATCATCAGTTACTCAATCCTTGTAATTGATATCTTTGACCTAGTTTTGAAACGACCAAGCCTTGCTGGCACAAGTCTTGGGTCGACCTGGGATAAGTGGGCCTAGACAGGTTTTAGCATGAAGATTTTGGGCCTTTCTATGTTTGGGCCCATGGACCATTTTTGGTTACCACAATTATTTCCCCACTCTTTAAAGATGGGATCACCAAATTTAGAGAGTGATTTTAGTCGAGTCGTTCATGTAGTCGACTTGATGTTGATACGAGATGAGTATTAGGAACATATCTTGAAGAATCGTTTTCGTTGAATCGAATGGTAGGTCGACAAAGTGTTGAGTGATTCTTGATGACGGACTTTTGAGGGGATTAGTTGTTCGATGACTTCGTACATCTTCTGAGATGGGAAGTCCAATCAATGGGACTTGGAGCGGTTTAGTTCCCCATGGCTGATGTAACGCCTCATTTTTGGTGCATTTAATTGGGTTTTAAATTTCAATTTAACTGCAGTTATCAGGTAACCGCAGAGGTTGTGACACGTGGCGTCTGTGGTTAAGTATTTGGTTTATAAACCAAAACTTAACCACCAAGTTTTTTACTTCTAACTTTCACGTTTGCTTAAAGAAGAGTTTCAGTAGTTGAAAAGTTCATCCTTCAATAGGGATATTCATAAAATTTTGTCGGCGTTCGATTGATTTTCTGGTGATTCTTGCCTCGATTTCCTTCAAGGTTTATGAAAAAGTTTGTTTATTTTGCCTTGAGTTGCATGAAATTTACTTTTATGTACTCATAGGATAACTGACAAAGAAACTTTAAAGAAGTTTTTGCTTGGAACAATGTATGTTCTTCACTATTTTTGGTTGTATGCTTGAAATAATCGATTTGTAGTTTTTTTTTTTTTTTTTTTTTGCGTGGTGTCTCATAGATTTTAAACGATTTTAGATGCTATTGCGTCGATAGTAGGCGCTGGATCTGATAGTCGCTCAACTTAGTTTTGTTGAAGACTGGTGGGGTCACATTTCTTTGATTTGATTTTTCTAGGTTTTTCTGGTTTTTTTGGAAACTCTAGGTTTTGATCTTTAAACCTTAGGTTGTGATTGTAGCATTTTAGTTTGTGCCTGACTCGTGCATTCTTTGCATTTGTCAGCTTTTTGGAGATATTATGTCGAGCGACGCTACAACCCCTGATTCGAAATTTAGTTAGACCCTTAGCGACTTGGAGGGTGAAGTTGAAGGGGAAATCGACAGTGGAAGATCGATCGACAAGTTTCAATAGTGGACCCGTCGAACGTAGTTAACATAAATAAGGGGGGTATGTTTGAGCAAGGGGTCGTGCGTGCTATTACGCAGCGTGTTGAATTCCCTGAGTATATAGACGTTGAAGAGCCATTTACTTCAGGTTGTTCGCTGGGTATTTTACTTGATGATAGCCCAACAAGTTTACTCAAGGATGACGATATGGTTCGTTTGCGAACGACATATGGGATTCTTGCGTCTATCGAACTACGTGTGGCGAAGGAACATGAACGAGCGGATTAGGATATACTAGGGTAGACTTGTTTTTACGAATATATTCTTCGACAAGGGTTTAGATTCCCAGTTCCTTCTTTGACTAGACGCATGTTTTTATATTATGATATCGCCCCTGACTAGTTGATGCCAAATAGTTGGAGGATTCTTTTAAGCCTAACTGTCCTTCGTGAGAGGAGAGGATTGCAATTTGGTTAGGGGTGTCTCCTACACAACTACTATCTGAAAGAGCATGTGAATGATAGGGGTCGTTATATGTTAATCCCTAGGTCAAAGGATTCACTGCTTATCACTGAGCTTATGACAAACAACTGGAATTGAAAGATACCTTCTTTTTTGCTAAGGGTCCTCCGATCGACGGACTTTTTGGGAAGTGGCAGTATTGCTACCCGCGAATTTGGAACAGATATAATGAGTGTTAATTCCTGATGTCGCTTAGATTATTTATTTATTTTTTTATACGTAACCCTTACCATTAACTAGTCTATATGTTCGTGTAGACGTAGGGAGTGAGATTAAGATGCCGTGTTGTTATAGGTAAAAATCGTCATAAAGGACACGTCATGCCCATAAAGAAGCCACGTAAGCAGGAATCAGGAAAAGTTAACTCAAAAGGGGGAAATCCCCTAAGTAACCCACTCGGCTGAAACCAAAGCGACCCGATCACAAACAAAGAGAACCAGCTCGGGCAACATCACCTACTCGGGCATACTCGAGCATACTCGGGGATCAACAAGAAGAGATGGTTACGGAAACTCACTTCCTAAACGCATGGAAGGAATCAGCAGTGAGCACCTCTACAATACGTAGTAGTGCAACCCTTCAGAGTTTAACAAGGAAACAAGCAGGTCTCCCGCGAATAAAGGAGAAAGAATCCGGCCCAAACTCGGACTCAGCCAAAACAGGAAACATATCACGCCCAAGAAGGAAACAGAATCCGACTATGACTGGGCAACTGTATAAGACTTGGGCGCCACAACGCCAAACCCTAGCGGTATCCCCAAACCCTAGGAACAACATGTATAAATACCCTTTGTAACGCATAAGGGAGAGAGAGAGACTTTTTTTTAGCATAAAAGAGACCATAGTTTATTTTTGTAATCAATTTTATATAATGGATTTTGGCTTCGTTGCTTAGGCAACAACCCGTGGACGTTTCTCCGGTTATCGGAGTTTTACCACGTATCTCTTGCTTATTATTTTACATTATTAAGATTCAACTATTATCACCCACAAACGTGATCTCAAATCATCGATTGAGTGTTGACGAAAAATCACCGTCAACAATTGGCGCTAGAATGAGGGGTGATCGAAGCACTTGTGAAGCAATGGCCGGCGAGGGAGATGGTAGCGATTCCAGGTACAGTCACGGATTACCTACTAATGAGTTAGAGGATGACGCCACTCCCAACACTGCGGATGCAACCTTAGCAACTGTAGATCAATCAACTGCCCTAGCTGGCATCCAGCACTTCCCCCCAAATAATGAAGAAATCGTGCAAAGATTTCGTGCTTCTCTACAATAACTCATGTCGGACGCAGCAAGGCAGAGAGTTGACCTTTCCACCACGGAGGGTTTGATGTCACCTCACAATCTTTCTGCCCCAAATCAGTAGGCAATAAGATTGCGTTCCACGGTGGTGGTACCAACACCGGATGCACCCATAAAGGTGAGCCGAGGTCCTACAGACAGGCCAACAATTTTTTCTGAAAGGTTAGCCAGGGATAGCAGGAAGCATAGAGAGGAGAATGATTTTGACAGAAGGCATGATCAGGATCGGATGGCCAGGGATCGAGATCACCCCAGGAGACGTACTCATCGGAGAGCCCGGTTATCATCCTCAGGAGAGAGTGAGCAGAGTTATCATCGCAAGCGCCAAAGGGGCACAGTTCAGCTGCATGGCCTAAACCGAGAACATAGAGAGTTGAATCCGAAGGAAAGGGGCCAAAAGTTGATCGTAAGTCAGAATTTTAATGCGATGGGAGAACCGGAAGGAGACAGGGACATACTCATACAGAGTTTGACCCGGAAAGTTCAGAATAATCATCGACAGATGGATGCTTTAGTCAGGCGATATGGGCGTAATGAATTGTCGGACGATGAGTCCAGAAGCCCTTTCACCAATGAAGTCCTGAGGACATCCTTCCCGGAGAGATTCAGGATTCCTCACGTAGAGCAATTCAAAAAGGACACTAATCCGAAGGAACACGTCAGAAGGTATAAGAGTGCCATGGCCCAGTATGTCTACAATGACGCACAGCAGGTTCCAGGTGGTTCGGGGATTTAGGCTCCAGGTGGTTCGGCAGGTTACCAGCAGCGAGTATAGAAAATTTCAGCGAGCTGAGTAAAGCCTTCTTAAGGCAATTCCTTGATAATGTACATAGGAAGAAGTCGGTGGCCCATTTGTCCCAGCTAAAACAGGGAAATTGCCGCGTTCATCAACAACCTTCAGAACGGCCAATTGTCATTTGACCTCCGAAGAGCCCGACTAACCAGTTATACCGATATGATGGACATGGCCGGGGGTTACGCCCTGGCTGAGGAGGAAGAAGTTGCCACAGGAGGTTACTTCGTACATGGTGGTCGCCCAGAAGGATCTAAAACCAAAGACCAAGCAAAGGCGCCCGATACCAAAGGTGACAAGCAGAAGAATAAGGCGCGGGATGGTCGGGATGGACGTCGAGTGTATGACCTAAAAACCAATCAGCCACGGCAGAGGTTCCAGGACAGATATGCAAACTATACCCCGTTGAAAAAGGATCAAGAGGAAATTTTGGCAATCCTAGAAGAAAAGAACATGACTAAAGAACCGCCTAAGCAGTCAACGTATGCTCGGAGGGACACCACCAAGTATTGCAGGTTCCACAAGGAGAATGGGCACGAGACATCTAAGTGTTTCCATCTAAGGGACCACATCGAAACCCTCATCAGGGAAGGACATTTGAAAGACATCGTCTTAAAAAAGGCTGACAGGGCGGATGGACAAAAGGATAGCCGACAGGACGGACGGGCAAGAAAGCCTAGTCCCAAGAAAGCTGAGGATGAAGGAGCAATCAACACCATCTTCGGGGGACCAGCGACTGGCAAGAGTAACAGGGAAAGGACCCAGGAAATCCGGGAGGCCGTGGAAGCACGGAGAGACCTGGATGTCAATTCTGTTGAACCTGACCCGAAGAGAATCAAGGAAGGCTAGGACCAGATCATATTCACAGAAGCCGATTCGCATGGAGTAGATGTTAGGCCAAATGATGCGCTGGTGATCAGCGCGCAGATTGGTCATAGAGAGGTTCATTGGATTTTGATTGACAGTGGAAGCTCAACAGATATTCTTAGTGCAGAAGTATATGACCAGCTGAGGCTAGATAGAAAAGACCTACAATCATTTCCCACGCCCCTTAGAGGATTTGGAGGAGTCGAAGTAAGGTCGCTTGGCACGGTGAAATTACCCGTGAAGGTTGGGAAGGCTCTTTGCCAAAAAACAGTGCTACTCGACTTTGTGGTTGTGGATACTGAAAATTGGCCGTACAACGCCTTATTGGGCCGACCATTCTTGAATAAAGCCAAGGCAATGACAGCAACCTACACCCTCATGATGAAGTTCCTGACAGAATATGGGGTAGGAGTGGTCAAGGGGTCACAAGAAATGGCCCGAAGAGCAAATTTGTCAGTGTATAAAGATAGGGAAGTACACCAAGTATACGCGGTAATAGCTGAGTAAGAAGTTGGTGAACCTGAAGAGCAGGCAGAAGTGCCGAAAGAATTTGAGTTGGATCCCAGAGAAGAACCTGAGGCTAAGAAAGATGAGCCGACCGAAAAAGTGGCACTAGATCCAGAGGATCCGAGTAGGACAGTGAAGGTAGGGGCAAGTTTGAATGCACATGTCAAAGCCCAGCTTGTCACGCTACTGAGAGATTACAAGGATGTTTTTGCTTGGAGCCACGAAGATATGCTGGGGATAGACCCGAAGGTGATATCACATTGCCTCTCCATCAACCCAGAGTTCTGCCCGGTGAAGCAGAAAAGACGGCTGTTCAACCCCGAAAGGAGTACAACCATTAAAAATGAAGTAAAAAAGTTACTTTCCGCAGGATCAATAAGGGAAGTCAAGTACCTGGAATGGGTGGCCAATGTGGTGCTAGTCAAGAAAAAGAACAATCAGTGGAGGATGTGTGTGGATTTCACAGATTTAAACAAGGCCTGCCCGAAAGACAGCTTCCCACTACTAAGGATCGACCAGCTAGTGGACGCAACAGCAGGGCACGAATTGTTAAGCTTCATGGATGCTTACTCGGGGTACAATCAGATCCGAATGAATAAAGCCGACGAAGAGAAAACAACATTCACCATAGACCAGGGGTTGTATTGCCATAAGGTGATACCATTCGGATTGAAGAATGCCGGGGTAACGTACCAGAGGTTGGTGAATAGGATATTCGCTCGGCAGATTGGGAGGAACATGGAGGTCTATGTAGATGACATGCTAACCAAGAGTGTCACGGCAGAAAGACACGCGGAAGATCTAAAAGAAACCTTTGAGGTTCTAAGAAGGTACAAGATGAAACTTAACCCAAGCAAATGTGTGTTCGGGGTACCATCAGGTAGGTTTCTAGGTTTCCAAGTGCATCAGAGGGGAATCGAAGTGAACCCCGAGAAGATCAAAGCATTAAAAGAGATGGCTTCGCCAAAAACGCTGAAGGACGTACATAGGCTGACGGGATGTCTTGCATCACTTAACCGATTCATAGCAAAATCAACAGACAGATGCGCCCCGTTTTTTAAAGCAATAAAGAAAGGAAAAGGGCTCGAGTGGAACAAAGAATGTGAAGCAGCCTTCCAGAAGTTGAAAGAGTACTGAAACAAATTATAGCACGGTGTGTATAAAACTATCTAGATGGGGGGTGGGGGTGAATAGATTTTAAGCTTTTTACCCAATTTTTTGTGTTAGTCAAAATTACGAAATTACCCCTAAATAGATAAAGCAATAAATCAAGTATAAAATGCGGAAATTAAATAACACTTGATTTTTACGTGGAAACCCTCACGGGAAAAACCACGAGCTAGTAAGTAAGCCACACTCGAACCTCGAATCCACTAAATGTGTAAAACGATTACAACCTAATCCCGGAAGTAATCACACACCTACCTAATCCCGGTATGAGTGAACTTAGTCCAATTTGCTTGCTATCTAAGCAACCTAATCCTGGAAGCTACACACAAGACTTACTTTCTCAATGAAGAGAATAAACTCTAAGTGAATATATGAATATTCAAATGCAACATAGAGCAAGGGAAACCCTATATGCTTATCTAAGATGATTAATATGCAATTAGAACAATCCTAGATATTAAAAACTAAATGACATGTTCAATCAAATAGTTTAGCTAATCAAGATTAAGCACAAAACCTAATTAGCTATCACAATACAACTTCTCAAACATACATCATACTAATCTCAAACTTGTATTCAAGGTATATAAAATAACATATAAGTAATTAATTGAGATTGCTTGTTAAGAGAAACACAAAATATGTAAGATATTAGTGAAAAGATTACCAAGCAAAGTATGATGAAGAATCCATGCAAGATGTCATCTAGATGATCAAAGATGATGCTAGATGATGATTGATGATCATGAAAAAGTGTTTGAGTGATTAAAAATGAGTTCTTGGAATTTTTCTTCTCTTTGAAAAATATCCTAAGTATGAAATCTGAATATGAACTCTTGTGTTTGACCTAAAGTCAAAGAGGCATATATATAGGGGGCCAAAACAAGGTGTGGTCGTTTTGATAAGTTGGCCTCATATTTGCCTTGGGCGCTGTACGTAGAGCGCCTCTTGTACAGCGCTTGTACAGAGCCCCAACTCTGTTCTCACGGGAAAACAGAGTGGCGCCGTACGTAGAGCGCTTTGTATAGCGCTTTGTACAGCGCCTGTACAGCGACCCAACAGCGACCGAATTAAATCGATCAGGTTTGAATAGCGCTCAATGGGCGATGTTCGTACAGCGCTTCTGTAGAGCGCTTTTGGGAGCGCCCAATGCAAAAATGCAATCCTAAGTCTAAGCATGATAAGGCAATTGGATATGCAAGATGCAATCAAACTAACATGCAAGAAGAGATATTAATGAACATTAATGCACAAAAAAAGACACACAACATACAAGTATTAAACAAATGCATGAGTTGTGAGTGTGTGCAACTATCTCTTCAAGACAAGTAAGCACAAAGAAATATACCTTCGGTGCTTATCAATACGAGGTCTTCAAAGGGCTTCGAACAATAAACCCGATACCTAGGCTACCCTTACAAAGAACCCCAACATGTGGTTTGTCCACGAAATGAGCCAATCAACAAATGGGAACCTTACAATCTCCCCCTTTGGCTATGTCGTGACAAAACCACCACTCACATTGATTCCTCACATTAAAATAGAAACAACAGGATAACTATGATATTCTATAGTACAAAGAGATAAGAAAATAAAACATCAAGTCTTCAATCTCTTATAGAATAATCAAGCCCTGAAAAGAAAGTTTCTAACATTTCCTATACAAGTAAAAAGTGAGATGAATCAAGTGAGAACAAAAACAAGCATTTGCATTTAAAAAAAAATTAGGCATAACATGATAAAATGTAGTGTATGCAATGCTCCCCCTCATCGGGTTACTCCACCTCAATCCCCTCAATGAATGTTCTCCCCAATATGCACAATTGCTTCCATAGTTTGCAACTTCCCTTACCATATACTACTCCCCCTTTTTGTCATGATATAGGCAAAGGAGTAGTCCCCAACCGGGTCACTCATAGCAACGAGAGATAGTAGCATGCAAGATTTGCATAATTAATATAAGTCACTTTATGCATCTCAATTAATTGGAGAGAAACAAGGAGATTTATTTGTGAGAAAATGTGTGAATCAAACATGCTTTGCATACAAGACATGTAGCATTCAAGTCCAAATTACAATGGTATTTGGCAAAGCAGATGACAAAGGTTTCTAATAGGAATTCAAACCAATTTCACCAAAGTCATGAGTAAAGCAAGGATACAGAATATATTGATTTCAATTTAAGAGAAACTATATCCAACTTTATAAGTGAAACATGGCATGAGCGACTTTACACCCTTTTTGATTTTTCCGGATAAGATATCCGTATGATAGTAACCATGGTCAACGAATAAAGAAAGAGAGACATTTGGAATATAAATTCCTTTGAATGGATACAAGATCCTTTATTCATTTTGAGTCTCATAAGCTTTCACACAAGTTTTGCATTTTAAGAATATGCAATCATCAATTCATGCTTTTTCATTTGACATTAGCATGTTATTAAAAAATCATCATGTCATGGAGATAATCATAGGTCATTCAAATCATACTTCCTATATACATCTCCTAGTCCAAAAATGCATATTTGAACATAAATATGACATGGATTGTAAACAAGCAAGGTTCACACTTATTGAATGAAAACATATATACATATGTGCAACCAAGCTTACTCAAACAATTAAAAGAAGAGGCATAAGTTATTTAGAATTTTTTGCAAGATACAAGAATGCAAAATAGCTCTCTTTGCTTGAGTTCCCCATATGGGGTCAATCATAGAACATCACTCCACAAGACATATCCCAATAGATCTACTAAGAGTTTTTAATCGAGTAACATCTAAGGGTTTAGTAAATAAGTCCGCAAGTTGATTATTAGTACCTACATGTTCAAGTACTATGCATTATGAGGCTCCGATCCTCCCAGCGGCAGCCCACAAACTCATTGCCCCATTCCCTCGCTTCCACTCAGAGAAATCAAGGGAAAAGGAAGGGAACCAGAAGCCAGATCCTGGCACCAGTTCCACCGCCTAATCCCGAATCAGCACCACAGGACCCCACGGTCCCGAAAGTAACTCAGGAGGCCATAAAGCAATATGCTGCTGCCTATGTAGAAAGCATCCGTCTTTGGATGGTCACTCAAGGAATACCCTTTGAAGCACCCAGATTTGCAGAAGGGGCTGGACCAAGTACCCGGATACCGGTCTTTAATAAACTCGGGCCGCCTCTGCCACTACAGGATCACCCCGAAGATCTTAGACATCGGCTGGTGAAATTAGCCATAGACATCCCGTCCAACGACAAGGCCGATGGTAGGAAAAAAGGGTCCTCAGCCCGATGCAGGTGGCTGTACTAGACCCAGGAGGGACCAACGAGATACCCAGCCTCAGGCGAAGGAGCGTGAGGAACTTACTGTGGAATCAGAAACTTCAGACAATGAAGACTCTGTAGTCCGGTTCGGACACAACAGATCTAAACGCCTTGAGGATCAGATGGCCAAGATGGTGAAAGAGCTCGAGGAATTGAAGAAATGGAAACAATGGGGGTACCCGAAAGAACCCCCTAGAGGAGATGAATGTGCCTTTCTCCAGAAGGATTCGGGAAGCCGAGCTCCCCCCCAAATTTAAGATGCCTACCGAAAAATATTCCGGATCAAAGGACCCCGTGAGTCATATGAAGAGCTTTGTCCACCAGATGAAAATCCAGAACGCTACCTGATCGGCTATGTGTAGGATGTTCCCTTCTTCTCTGACCGACTGTGATCAGACTTGGTTCAGAAAGTTGCCTCCAGGAAGTGTGGATTCTTTTACAAAACTCACTATCGATTTTTATGCTCAATTTCAAGGGATCAAACCTCGTCCCAAGGATCTCATCCTACTACAGTATGTAATCTAAGAACGAGGTGAGACGTTGAGATCCTACGTAGAGGAGTTCCACAAGGAAGTAATCCAGATGGGAGTGTTTGCCGAGAAGGAGACTCTCGCCAATTTCAGAAGGAACTTGTGGGCTGGCAGGTTATTCTGATCATTTGCCAAACACCCGCCTGAGACCTACTAGGAGGCCTATGATAGGGCGCTATAGTAGGTAGACATAGATGAGCAGCTCCGTATTAAGGTTGAACATGATGAAGCTCGGTCATCTAAGCGGTCTAAGAAAGAATCTCCTAAATCAGCACCTGGGAAGAAGTTCCAGAACCCTCCTCCGAATCGATCGACGTATAGGCCGCCGCCTCCTCAGTACCGGGAAAGATACCCGGCTAGAAGGACTCCACCTCGAGTAACTCCTCCACTAAGAGAGGTAGCCCGCATATCAACTGAGGAAGACTGGTACAACCATTACACTCCTCTCAATGCCTCTCGGGAAACCATATACCTAGCCATTCGTGATAAGGGCTTACTCAGGAAGCCCGATCCAATAAAAGTCCCGACTGATCAAAGAAATCTGTAAGGTTCCCGTTTATTGATTGGCTTATTTCGTGGACAAACCACATGTTGGGGTTTATTGTGTAAGGGTAGTTTAAGTGATTGAGGAACAAGTTCAAAAGCCCTTTCAAGACCTCAAGGTGTCAAGCACTCCAAAGGTATATCTTTTGTGCTTATTTTTCTTTGAAGAGATTAGTTGCACATACACACTTAACATTCATTGCATATGTGTGCATTCTCTTCACTTGTCACATTTCACACTTGCACTTTGATGTTGTATATTGTTGTGTGTTTATGTGTCTTGTAATTCGTTTTTCGATATTGTTCGGAAACTTCCGCGCTTGCACGAATGTGTGCTTGGCTCAGCGCGAAGATCGCCTTTGGAGAATGCCCTTGACTTCTCCTTTGGATTCACCACTTTGCACACTTGCACATTGTGCACAAAGTGGAAACATGGCATTTTCGCCCTTTGTTGGAGTTGCCATTTGATGGTGTCGCCATGGCGACAGGATGATTTTCTCTTGAAAATCAATCAGGTATGAGGTCGCCATTTGACAAATGGCGACCATAAAGATTTTGCATGAGGTCGCTATGAGGTCGCCATTTGTACAAATGGCGACCATGAAGTTTTACACTAGGTCGCCATGAGGTCGCCATTTGTACAAATGGCGACCTAGAAAAAAATCAGGCTTTTATTTTCAAAACGACCTCACTTCATTTTGACCTCCTATATATATGCCACTTTGACTTTAGGTCAATAAAGAGAGTTCATATTCAGATTTCATACTTAGGATATTTTTCAAAGAGAAGAAAAATTCCAAGAACTCATTTTTAATTACTCAAAAACCTTTTCATGATCATCAATCATCATCTAGCATCATCTTTGATCATCTAGATGTCTCTTTGCATGGAATCTTCATCATACTTTGCTTGGTAAGCTTTTCACTAATATCTTACATATTTTGTGTTTTTCTTAACAAGCAATCTCAATTTATTACTTGTATGATCTTTATATATATTTTGGATACAAGATTGAGATTAGTGTGTTGTATGTTTGAGAATGTAAGGTTCCCATTTGTTGACTGGCTCATTTCGTGGACAAACCACATGTTGGGGGTTCTTTGTAAGGGTAGCTTAGGTGTTGGTATTATTGTTCGAAGCCCTTTGAAGACCTTGTGTTGATAAGCACCGAAGGTAAATTTTTATGTGCTTACTTGTCTTGAAGAGATAGTTGCACACACTCACAAATCATGCATATGTTTAATCTTTGTATGTTGTGTTTCTTATTGTTGTGCATTAATGCTTATTTTCATCTCTTCTTGCATGTTAGTTTGATTGCATCTTGCATATCCAATTGCCTTGTCATGATTAGACTTAGGATTGCATTTTTGTATTGGGCGCTCCCAAAAGTGCTCTACGGAAGCGCTGTACGAACAGCGCCCATCGAGCGCTGTTCAGACCTGATCGATTTTAATCGGTTACTGTTGGGTCGCTGTACAGGCACTGTACAAAGCGCTCTACGTACAGCGCCACTCTGTTTTCCCAAGAGAACAGAGTTGGGGCGCTGTACAGGCGCTGTACAGAAGCGCTCTACGTACAACGCCCAAGGCATATTTTCAGGCCAACTTATCAAAACGACCACACTTTGTTTTGGCCTCCTATATATATGCCACTTTGACTTTATGTCAATTAAGAGAGTTTATATTCAGATTTCATACTTAGGATATTTTTCAAGAGAAGAAAAAATTCCAAGAACTCAAATTTTATTCACTCAAACACTTTTTCATGATCATCAATCATCATCTAGCATCATCCTAGATTATCTAGATGTCTCTTTGCATGGATTCTTCATCACACTTTGCTTGGTAAGCTTTTCACTAATATCTTACATATTTTGTGTTTTTCTTAACAAGCAATCTCAATTAATTTCTTGTATGTTATTTATATATCTTTTGATACAAGATTAAGATTAGTGTGTTGTATGTTTGAGAAGTTATATTGTGATAGCTAATTAGGTTTTGTGCTTAATCTTGATTAGCTAAACTATTTGATTGAACATGTCATTTAGTTTTTAATATCTAGGATTGTTCTAATTGCATATTAATCATCTTAGATAAGCATATAGGGTTTCCCTTGCTCTATGTTGCATTTGGATATTCATATATTCACTTAGGGTGTTATTCTCTTCATTGAGAAAGTAAGTCTTGTGTGTAGCTTCCGGGATTAGGTTGCTTAGATCGCAAGCAAATCGGACTAGGTTTACTCATACAGGGATTAGGTAGGTGTGTGATTACTTCCGGGATTAGGTTGTAATCGCTTTACACATTTAATAGATTCAAGGTTCGAGTGTGGCTTACTTACTAGCCCGTGGTTTTTCCCGTGAGGGTTTCCACATAAAAATCAAGTGTTATTTAAATCCGCATTTTATACTTGATTTATTGCTTTATCTATTTAGGGGTAATTTCGTAATTTTGACTAAACACGAAAAATTGGGTAATAAGCTTAAAATCTATTCACCCCCCTCTAGATTAATATATAGAACACACCGTCCTATAATTTGTTTCAGAGAAGTTGTATTGTGATAGCTAATTAGGTTTTGTGCTTAATCTTGATTATCTAAACTATTTGACATGTCATTTAGTTTTAATATCTAGGATTGTTCTAATTGCATATTCATCATCTTAGATAAGCATATAGGGTTTCCCTTGCTCTATGTTGCATTTGGATATTCATATATTCACTTAGGGTGTTATTCTCTTCATTGAGAAAGTAAGTCTTGTGTGTAGCTTCTGGGATTAGGTTGCTTAGATCACAAGCAAATTGGACTAGGTTCACTTATACCGGGATTAGGTAGGTTTGTGATTACTTCTGGGATTAGGTTGTAATCGTTTTCACATTTAGTGGATTCAAGGTTCGAGTGTGGCTTACTTATTAGCCCGTGGTTTTTCCCGTGAGGGTTTCCACGTAAAAATCAAGTGTTTTTTAATTTCCGCTTTCTATACTTGATTTATTGCTTTATCTATTTAGGGGTAATTTCGTAATATTGACTTCACACAAAAAAATGGGTAATAAGTTTAAAATCTATTCCCCCCCCCCCCCCCCCCTCTAGAGAGTTGTATACACACCGTGCTATAATTTGTTTCAATTGGTATCAAAGCGGGTTCCTAGATATACATAGGTGATCCTTGCTTATTTTGGTGTGTTTTGCATTTTGTGTGATTTTTGATCATTCATACATTTGCATTCATTTCATTCATTCATAAACACTATGAGTGGAAATGGTGGAAATGGTGGTGGCAACGAGGGTGCTTCTAGCACAAGGCCCCCACTTCTTACCGGGTTGAACTATTCCCAATGGAAAGGGAAGATGGAATCCTACATATGTCAAATTCACGACCGTGTGTGGATGGCGGTGGAAGATGGATATAATCTACCCAAGATGACTCCCGGTGGTGGAGGAGAAGAAGTATTGAAGCCTAAGGCGCAATGTAGTCCGCAAAAGTTTGAGGCTTCAAAGTGGAATAGGAAGGCGATGCACGCCATCCTTTGTGCAATGGATGAAAATCAGTATAAGCTTATTCAGAACACTCAAATCATGAAAGTGGCTTGGGATATCTTACAAGTTGCACATGAAGGAACCGAGGTGGTGAAGGAATCCAAGCTTCAAGTCCTTCAAACTCAATTCGAGTTACTTAGGATGGGAGATGATGAATGCTTCAATGATTTCGAAATCAAATTGATGGATATCGTTAATCAAAGTCACCAACTCGAAGACCCGTATTCAGATAGGAGAGTCAAGCAGAAAATCATGAGATCTCTCCCAGATAGGTTCGAATCAAAGGTGACGGCTATAGAAGAAAACAATGGATATATAGACATGAAGCCGAGCGAGGTTATTGGAAGACTTCTCGCCTATGAGTCTAGTAAGGCTCCTAGCTCTACACCTCCTAAAAAGCAAAAAGGAATTGCTTTAAAAGCTTCCAAGGATGAAAAGGAGGCAAAGAAGATTGACTCAGATGAAGACCTTGCCTTGTTTGTAAAAAGGTTCAACAAGGTTATGAAGTTTAGGAGAAAGGGCTTTGGATCAAAAGGTCAAGATTTGAAGAAAAAGGGTCATTTCAAGAAGTTTGAACCTAGGCAAGAAAGGAGCGAAAGGAAAGGGATCCGATGCTTCGAGTGTGGTGGCATAGGTCATTTTGCCCTCGAATGTGCAAATCACAATGAGAAGAAAAAGGGAAAAGTGATGGCCGCCACTTGGAGTGGAAGTAGTGATGACTCCATTGAGGGAGATGAGCTCATGGCTAATCTCCTAGCTTTTGCCTCCTCCCATAAAAGCAAAAGTGCTAGTGAAATAGAGGAAATGAGTCAAGAGGAAAATGACTCAAGTGGAGAAGAAAGTGATTCCTCTTCTAACTCCATAAATGGATTTGTGGAGAAAAAGGTGCTTGCTAAATAACATGCCGAGTTTAATGATTTAGCAATCAAGAGCACAAAAAAGATCAAGATGTTGAGAAAAGAAAATCTTGAGCTTTCATCTCATAATGACCACTTAATTGAACAAGTGGAAAAATTCAAGAAGATGGAAGATAAGCTAAGAGAGGAGTTAGTCTTATCTAAGAGGAATGAAGAAGGTTTGAAGAGAGAGCTTGATGAAGCGTTAGAATCTTTAGCTAGGATGAATTCTAGCACCAAGGAACTTGATCATATACTTGGTGTTGGAAAGAGTCCATGTGACAAGAGGGGTCTTGGGTATGAAGATGGCAAGAAGATCTCAACCTCTAACAAGACCGTGTTTGTCAAGAGTTTGAGGAACGAAGAAACTTCATTTGTACAAATTCCTAGGAAGAAGTTAGAACTAGGACAATGTTCAAATGCACAAGTGAATATGGTGCCAAGAAGGCAACCTCAAGCTCAACCCTCTAGGGTCCCTCAAGCCAACATTCCTCCACAATTGGCTCACAAAGGAAAGAGACCAATCATGCAACCTCAAGCTAGGAAGCAATCTAGACCGGTTCAACAACGAAGATGGATTGAACCCTTTCATCCACAAAGACAAGGACAAGGTATGATTCCTTATTTTACTCATATATGTCACTTTTGTGGATTTGATGGTCATATTAGACCACATTGCTTTCGATATATTAAAATGTGCAAAACTAGAAGCATGATTGAGAAGAAAAAGAAAAGAGCCATGATGCATGTTCCTAGGAATGATAATATTGATGTGCATAATCCTAGGACATCTAGAACCCATGTACCAAAGACCACTAAGAAAGCTAAGATTGTTTCTAGGTGGATTAGAAAGAATGAAAATGTTTGTCATGTTGCTCAAATAGCCTTGAAGGCAAATTCTTCTAATTTTTGGTACTTAGATAGTGGGTGCTCTAGGCACATGATGGGAAATAAGAGTTTCTTCGAGACTCTTGTTATGGAGGAAGGAGGATATGTCACTTTTAGTGATGGATCCAAAAGAAAGTTGTAAGGAAAGGAACCATTTTCGTTCCCGGATTACCCTCCTTATCCAATGCTTTATTTGTTGATGGCTTGAAAGCCAATTTAATAAGCATTTCACATCTAAGTGATGAAGGATATTCCGTCTTGTTTAGTAAAAGTGATTGCTCAATCCTAAAGCCAGATGGACAAACCTTGTTGAAAGGTATGAGATCTAGCGACAATTGCTATTGTCTTGAAGCTAGAATAGTCTCAAACAATGTGTCCATGGATGAGCAAATAGAGTTGTGGCATGAAAGGCTTGGCCACATGAACTTTAGGGATTTAAGAACCCTTGGAAAGTTTAATTGTGTGCGTGGCCTCCCTAAGCTTGGGAAGAAAGCCAATGGAATTTGTGGACCTTGCCAACAAGGAAAACAAACCAAGAGCATGCACAAAAAGGGCAAGTATCTCTCCACCAAGGAGCCTTTAGAGCTTCTCCACATGGATCTCATGGGTCCTATGCAAACCAAGAGTTTAGGTGGAAAGAGATACATTTTTGTTTATGTTGATGATTTCTCTAGATTTACATGGACATATTTTCTTAGAGAAAAATCTGAAACTTTTGATAAGTTTAAAATGCTTTGTACTAAAATACAAAATGAAATGAATTCTAACATTAAAAGCATTAAATGGATTAGAAGTGACCATGGGAGAGAATTTGAGAATGCCTCTTTTGAAAGTTATTGCAATAGCTTAGGCATCTCCCATGAGTTCTCGGCTCCTAGGACACCTCAACAAAATGGAGTTGTTGAGAGGAAGAATAGGGTCCTTCAAGAGATGGCCCGAGTGATGTTGCTTAGCAACAATGTCCCTAGGAACCTATGGGCCGAAGCCGTCAATACGGCTTGCTATATAGGGAATCGTGTTTTCCTAAGGCCCGGATCTAAAAACACCTTCTATGAGTTATGGAATGGTAGGAAGCCAAATGTTAACTACTTCCACACATTTGGAAGCAAATGCTACATTTTAAATGACCGTGATTAACTTGGCAAATTTGATGCTAAGAGTCTTTATTGGCTATGCCTTAAATAGTTTAGCCTATAGAGTTTTCAACTTGAAGACTCAAACCGTCATGGAATCATCCAATGTTGTTATTGATGATACTAGGCTCAAGTCAAATGACCATGAGGAGGAGGATGTTTTAGATGATGACTCTCCTTTAGAGAAGGTTGTGGTGACTCCCAATGTTGGGACGTCCAATGACAATAATGAGGTCACACAACCTCTTACTAGAGTCCCTCTCTTGGACTCTAATGAACCCGCTCCATGGGTTAGAAGACTCTATAACAAAGAGGATGTTATTGGAGATGTGAATGAGAGTGTTAGAACTAGGCGTCAAATAGCTAATATCATTAGCTTTACATGCTACACATCTCAAATTAAACCCAAAAAGGTTTATGAAGCCTTGAATGATGAATTTTGGGTCCTTGCCATGCAAGAAGAGCTAAACCAATTCGAAAGGAATGAGGTTTGGACTCTAGTTCCTAGGCCTAAAAGCTCACATGTGATAGGCACTAAGTGGATTTATAGGAACAAAGCCGATGAAAATGGCAACATAGTGCGGAACAAGGCTAGGCTTGTAGCACAAGGGTACTCTCAAATTGAGGGTATCGACTTTGAGGAGACTTTTGCTCCCGTTGCCCGTTTAGAGTCCATTAGGCTTCTCTTGTCCATCTCTTGTGTGCACAAGTTCAAATTGCACCAAATGGACGTTAAGAGTGCCTTCCTCAATGGCTTATTGCAAGAGGAAGTGTTTGTTGAACAACCCAAGGGGTTTGTGGATGCACACCACCCCAACCATGTCTATCGCCTCAAGAAGGCTCTATATGGGTTGAAACAAGCACCGAGGGCTTGGTATGAGCGCCTCACTCAATTTCTTGTTGATAATAACTACACAAGGGGTAGTGTTGACAAGACATTATTCATCAAGAAAGACAATGATGAGCTTTTCATAGCTCAAATATATGTTGATGATATAGTTTTTGGCTCCACCAACAACACCAAGGTCCAACAATTTGTTGATGTCATGTCTCATGAATTTGAGATGAGTCTTGTTGGAGAGCTTAGTTACTTCCTAGGTTTGCAAATTAGGCAATTAGATGATGGGATTTTCATAACCCAAGCCAAATATGCTAAAAACCTAGTGAAGAAGTTTGGTCTTGAAAATGCCAAACATTGTGATACACCCATGAGTACCACTTTGAAGCTAAGCAAGGATGCTAGTGGTAAAAGTGTGGAACAAACGTTATATCGTGGCATGATTGGTAGCTTACTTTATTTGACCGCAAGTAGGCCCGATATCTCTTTTAGTGTGGGTGTGTGTGCTAGGTACCAAGCCGATCCCAAGGAGTCCCATCTCTCTTCCGTAAAGAGAATCATTCGCTATGTGAATGGGACATCCAACTATGGGATTTGGTACTCTTTTGACACTAATGCTAGTCTTGTAGGCTTTAGTGATGTGGATTGGGTAAGAAATTGTGATGATAGGAAAAGCACATCGGGCGGTTGCTTCTTCCTAGGCAACAACTTGGTGTCTTGGTTTTGCAATAAGCAAAATTCAATTTCCTTGTCCACGGCCGAGGGCGAGTACATAGTCGCGGGGAGTGGATACACACAACTCCTATGGATGAAGCAAATGCTAGTAGACTATGGATTCAACCAAGGTACACTCACTCTCTTTTGTGATAATATGAGTGCCATTAATATTTCCAAGAATCCGGTACAACATTCTAGAACTAAGTATATTGACATCCGCCATCATTTCATTAGAGAGCTTGTTGAAAATAAATGCATAGTACTTGAACATGTAGGTACTAATAATAAACTTGCTGACCTATTTACTAAACCCTTAGATGCTACTCGATTTAAAACACTAAATAGATCTATTGGGATATGTCTTGTGGAGTGATGAGTTTTGTGATTGACCCCATATGGGGAACTCAAGCAAAGAGAGCTATTTTGCATTCTTGTAACTTGCAAAAAATTCGAAATATCTTATGCCTCTTCTTTTAATTGCTTGAGTAAGCTTGGTTGCACATATATATATATATATATTGTAAGGATTCCCATTATTGATTGGCTTATTTCGTGGTCAAACCACATGTTGGGGTTTGGTTGTAAGGGTAGTCTAGGTGTTTGTTGAAGATCAAGACCCTTTCCAAGACCTCAAGAGGACAAGCACCAAAGGTATATATCTAGTGCTTACATTGGCTTGAAGAGATATAGTTGCACACACACACACAACATGCATAACTCTTATTCTTGTATGGTGTGTTTATATGTTGTGTGCATTGTGCTTTATTGATTTATTCAATATCTCTTCTTGCATGTTGAATTGATTGCATCTTGTTATATGTTAATGCCATGACATGTTAGGCATTAGGATGCATTCAATACCCACATTTGCACTTCATGTATGTTAGCTTTTAGTGTGGTGTAATTCGTTTCCCTAAGGATGTTCGGAAACGTCCGCGCGTGCACGGTAATGTGCTTTGATTTGCGCGATGATCGCCGGTGGAGATGCCTTTGGCTTCTCCTTGGTTTCACCATTTTTGGTGAATCGGCGGTTACTTTCGGCGGCCTGGCCGCCGTTCGAAACCGCCGAATGAGACCTGATTGAAATATATCTCTCGGGTCCAAAACGGCGGTTGGGATCGGCGGTTTCAAACCCGCCGAATGAAGTCGCCGAAGTTCCCCTGTTCCACACGGGAGCCATTCGGCGGTTAATTTCGGCGGCCTGGCCGCCGAATGAAACCGCCGATCGGTGCGTTTCAAGGGCAAAATTGTATTTTCACCTGCCCTGTTTTTGGTCTCTATAAATACATCCTTATCTCTGGTTCAGAACACAAGTCTTTGATTATAAGAACCCTAGAGAGATATTTAGAGAGACTTGAGAGAGAAAGCTTAAAGATCATATCTTTATCTCTCTAAACCCATCCCCACATGCATAAATCTTCATCTAAGCATCATCTAGGATCATCTAGCATATGCTAATGCATGGGACTTCTTCAACACACATGGTATGATTTGTTGAACACTTTTATCTTACATAATTAGTGTTTCTACTTATCAATTTTATCTCATATTTTACTTATATGTGTTTAGATTAATTTCTACATATAAGATTGAGATTATGTGTTGATTGGGTTTTTATTTGTTAGCTAGGCTTTAATGTTCATATGCCATCTAGCTAATTGATCTCATTTATTGATTGAGATTATTGTTCATAGCTTATTTGATTAGGTCATTATTGCCTAAAAGCTATGCCATGAACATTCTTGTGTGATGTATTGATAACTAGGTTGATAGATTATTTTTTAATCAACTAGTTAATCCTTTGAATGTTTATGGGTTTTATATGATAGCTTTGTATCTAGGATTGGTGATCCTTTACTTAGCTAAAGTTATATGCCATGTCATATAGCTATATGTGATATCTAGGATTGATTATATTGTCATCTTATAATCCTAGGTAAGCATTTAGAGTACCCTAGCTCTTATTGCATTAATTGAATATTCATACATATTCACATAGGGTTGTGCATCTCTTTTGAGAGATTGAAGTCTTGGGGCTAAGTGTGCTTAGGCCTCAAGCAAATTGGACTAGAGCCGCTATAAAATGCCCGCGTGGTAGATTAGAGGGTGCTCACGCCAAGAGTAGTGTATCAGGGGATATCACTGGGGATTGAACCAAGAGTGGCGATTGGTAGTGTCCATAGCCTGAGGTTATCTAGGGTGAGGGTCCGAGAATCACTTGAGGGTGTAACCGTCTTTTCATATAGTGGATTTCGAGGTCCGAGTGTGGCGCACTTAACAGCCCGTGGTTTTTCCCAGTGGTTGGGTTTCCACGTAAACATCAAGTGTCATTTACTATTTCCGCATATTATTACACTTGTATGTTTTGTTGACTTGCTAGGGGTATTTTCGTAAAATTGACATGCATGCGAAAATTGGGTAATAATTAGATAAAATCTATTCACCCCCCCTCTAGCTTTATATTGATGAACACACCTCGAGTATTTTTATGAACTTTCATATATGTTTTCAATTCAATAAGTGTGAATCTTGCTTGTTTACAATCCATGTCATATTTATGTTCAAACATGCATTTTTGGACTAGGAGATGTACATAGGAAGTATGATTTGAATGACCTATAGTTATCTCCATGACATGATGATTCTTTTATAACATGCTAATGTCAAACGAAAAAACATGAAATTCATATAACATGCTCACATGAAAAGCATGAATTGATGATTGCATATTCTTAAAATGCAAAAATTGTGTGAAAGCTTATGAGACTCAAAATGAATAAAGGATCTTGTATCCGTTCAAAGGAATTTATATTCCAAATGCCTCTCTTTCTTTATTGGTTGAACATGGCTACTATCATACGGATATTTTATCCGGAAAAATCAAATAGGGCGCAAAGTTGCTCATGCCATGTTTCGCTTATAAAGTTGGATATAGTTGCTCTTAAATTGAAATCAATAAAATCTCTATATCCTTGCTTTTTTCATGACATTGGTGAAATTATTTGAATTCTTTTTAGAAACCTGTCATTTGCTTTGCCAAATACCATTGTATTTTGGACTTGAATGCTATATGTCTTGTATGTAAAGCATGTTTGATTCACACATTTTCTCAAATAAATCTCCTTGTTTCTCTCCTATTAATTGAGATGCATAAAGTGACTTATATTGATTATGCAAATATCTTGCATGCTACTATCTCTCGTTGCTATGAGTGACCCGGTTGGGGACTACTCCTTTGCCTATATCATGACAAAAATGGGGAGTAGGATATGGTAAAGGGAGTTGCAAATTGTAGTAGCAATTGTGCTTGTTGGGGAGAATATTCTGTAAGGATTCCCGTTTTGTTGATTGGCTTATTTCGTGGTCAAACCACATGTTGGGGTTTTGAATGTAAGGGTAATCTAAGTGTTTAGTGTTGAAGATCAAAGGCCCTTCCATGACCTCAAGATACAAGCACGCCAAAGGTATAATCTCTTGTGCTTGTTTTTCTTTGAAGAGATCTAGTAGCACACACTCACTTAGCATTCTTGCTATGATTGCATACTTGCTTATTTTTATGTGCATCTCTTCACATGTCACTTTACACACTAGCACTTTGGTTGATATATCTTGTTGTGTGTATATGTGCCTTATAATTCGTTTCCCGACATTGTTCGGAAACGTCCGCGCTTGCACTAATTAGTGCTTGGTTTCGCGCGAAGACCGCCTATGGAGAATGCCCTTGGCTTCTCCTTGGTTTTCACCATTGTTGGTGATCGGCGATTATGATCGGCGGCCTGGCCGCCGAATGAAACCGCCGTTTCAATCCAATTTGGTCTGAAGCAATTATGCGGTCAAGATCGGCGGTCACGACCGCCGTTCGAAACCGCCGTTCATACCTGATCGATTTTAATCTCTCGGGTTTGATTCGGCGGTTGTATCGGCGGTCACGAAACCGCCGAATGAAACCGCCGTTAATGCTCTGTTCTTCACGAGCTGAATTCGGCGGTCGTCATCGGCGGCCTGGCCGCCGATGGAAACCGCCGAACGGTGCGTTTCAGGGGTAAAAGTGTCTTTTCACATGCCCAATTCTTGATGTCTATAAATATCTTGTTTTCTCAATCTCTGAATAAGCTTCTTGAGCAATTAGAACCCTAAACTTTCAAGAGAGATTTTTGAGAAAAAATCAAATCAAGAACCTATCTTTAAACACTCAAATCAAACCCCTTTTGCATCAAATTTCATATTTGATCTTCTATGCCTTCATAGAATTGATCCATGCATGGTTTTGAATCATCACATCTTATTTGGTATGTTCTTCACTAATTTCATATTACTTTAGTGTTTTTCATATTAATACATCTCTTTAATTACTTGTATGCTTTTGATTATATGCTAGATACAAGTTAGAGATTATTTGTGATGAAAATTAATTGAGTGTTGTTTGTGATAGCTAATTAGGTTTTTAATTAATCTTGATTAGCTAAGCTATTTGACATGTCATTTAGCAATTGATATCTAGGGTTGATTAAATTGATTATATCATCATCCTAGATAAGCATCTAAGGTTACCTAGCCTTGTTTGTTATTTGAATATTCATTTATATTCACATAGGTTGTTTCTCTTCATTGAGAAGTAAGTCTTGAGGCTAAGAGTGCTTAGGCCTCAAGCAAATTGGAATAGGGTTGCTAATAAAGGCCCGCTGGGTAGAAGTGAGGGGTTACAGACCGGAGTGTTAGACGAGGTCTACATAGGTTGTAAACTTCATTTCAATTAGTGATTTCGAGTTCCGAGTGTGGCGCACTATACAGCCCGTGGTTTTTCCCAGTGGTTGGGTTTCCACGTATACATCAAGTGTTATTTAAATTCCGCACTATATTACACTTGTATGTATTTTTGACTAGTAGGGGCATTTTCGTAAAATTGACTTGCATGCGAAAATTGGGTAATATTAGTTAAAATCTATTCACCCCCCCCTCTAGCTTTATAAAGAACACGCCTCGAGTATTTTGAGAACTTTCAATTGGTATCAGAGCGGGTTCCTAGATATACTTAGGTGATCCTAGCTCATTTTAGGTGTGTTGTGCATTTGTGTGATTTTTGCTCATTCATACATTTTGCATACATTTCATTCATTCATTTGATACAATGAGTGGATTCGGTGGCAACCATGAGGGTGCTTCAAGCACACGGCCACCCCTCCTCACCGGCATAAATTACTCCCAATGGAAAGGGAAGATGGAGGCATATGTGTGTCAAATCCATGATAGGGCATGGATGGCCATTGAAGATGGATATTCGCCTCCTATGATGACTCCCACGGGTGGAGGAGAAGAAGTGCTCAAGCCTAAGGCACAGTGGACACAACCTGAGTTTGAGTTGTCCAAGTGGAATCAAAAGGCATGGCACGCCCTCATATGTGCAGTGGATGAAAATCAGTACAAACTGATTCAGAACACTAAGATAGCCAAGGAGGCATGGGACATCTTAGAGGTTGCACACGAGGGAACCGAAGTAGTGAAGGACTCCAAACTCAATTTGAGACACTTAGGATGGAGGAGAATGAGTGCTTCAACGACTTCGAGATTAGGTTGATGGACATTGTCAACCAAAGTCATCAACTTGGTGACCCTTACTCGGATAGAAGGATCAAGCAAAAGATAATGAGATCGCTTCCCGAGAGGTTTGAGTCTAAGGTGACGGCTTTAGAAGAAAACAGTGATTTCAAGGACATGAAGCCGAGCGAGGTAATAGGTAGACTTCTCACCTACGAGTCTAGGAAGGGTCCTAGCTCCACTCCTTCGAAGAAGCAAAAAGGGATTGCTTTGAGAGCTTCCAAGGTTGAGAAGGAGGACAAGGATGACTCGGATGAAGACATGGCACTTTTAATGAGAAAATTCAAGAAGTTTGTAAAATTCGAGAAGAAGGGTCATGCATCCAAAGGGCAAGAATTGAAGAAAAGGGTTCCTTTCAAGAAGGTTGAGCATAGGCAAGAGAATAGTGAAAGGAAAGGGATCCAATGCTATGAGTGTGGTGGCATAGGTCATATCTCACTAGATTGTGGGAATTTGAAGAACAAGAGAGAAAAAATGATGGCCGCCATTTGGAGTGAAAGTGATGACTCCGAAGAAGGAGATAAGTCATCAAGTGATGATGAGCTTATCAATAACTTCAAGGCATTGGGTGCCAATTGTGAAGAAAATGAAGTTGTTGGTAAGAATTCCGTTGCTAGTGATCCCATAGAAGAGAAAGTCGAAGAAGTAGCTCTAGAGGAGATAGTTGTTGCTTCACATTGGGATATGGCACTTATTGACTCAAGAGATCAAGGTGAAGGTCTTGATGAGGAAATTGGATCCATAAGAGAGGAGGAGAGCCTAGAAGATGACACTAGTGGAGATGACTCCTTATCTAACTCTACAAATGGAAATGTAGAGAATATGGATATGCATAACTTTATAGTCAATGTTGAAAGCTCCATGAAGAAGAAAGATAGATTTCTAAGGATTTTAGAGGAAGAAAATCTAGAGCTTACAACATACAATGACCTCCTAAAGAAGCAAGTGGAGAAAATGGATCTTAAGGACAACTTTGAAAGTTTTGAAAGCTCTAAGTTAAAGAATGAAAAAGAGATTCAAAGGTTAAAGGAAGAACTACTTAGGCTTTCAACACAAGTTGATCACTTGAATGATGAAGTGATAAGATCCATGGTGGAAGAAGACAAGCTAAAAGATGAGCTAGCTTTGTCTAAGAGGAATGAAGAGGGTTTGAAGAGAGAGCTTGTTGAAGCCAAAGAGTCATTGACTAGAATGACCACAAGCACCAAGAAACTTGACAACATACTTGGTGTAGGAAAAAGCCCTTGTGACAAAAGAGGTCTTGGATTCGAAGTGAGCAAGGATTGCTCTATTCCTAAGAAGACCGTCTTTGTGAAGAGTTTGGGTAAGATAGAAGCGTCACCGGTGCAAACTCCTAGGAAGAAGTTAGAACTAGGACAATGTTCGAAAAATGCACAAGTGAAGGTGGTGAAAACGAGACAACCCCAAGCTCAACGGATTAGAGCCTCTCGAGTCATCTCTCCTCAACAAATGACTCACTATGAAAAGAGGCAAAACATGCTACCTAATCCAAGGAGGCAACCCATTCCGGTTCAACCAAATAGAAGACATGAACCGACTCAACACCAAAGGAGACATCAAATGCATGATGAGTCTCCAATGACTTCACAAGAACATGGTATGAATTCTTACTTTGTACCAACTTGTCATTATTGTGGTGTTTATGGGCATATTAGGCCTAAGTGCTTTAAGTACATTAACCATTGTAGGATTGATAGCATGATAAAGAAAAAGAGGCTAAGAAGAGCCCATTTGCATGAGCCTAGGAAATCTTTTGTCAATAATCCTAGGTTAGTGAATGACATGCAACCTTTGACCACTAAGAAGAAAAATGTTATATCTATGTGGATAAGGAAAAATGAACCCGCTTGCTATGAGACTAACAAGTCTCAAATAGGTTCAACCAAGTCAAATGGACTTGGTAGGTCCATAGGACCTCATGCCCTTCATTAATGAAGGATGATACTAACCCCAAATGGGGAACTCAAGCAAAGAGAGCTATTTTTGCATTCTTGTCACTTGCAAAAAATTTGAAAAATCTTATGCTTCTTGGTTGATTGCTTGAGTAAGCTTGGTTGCACATATGTATATATGTTTTCAATTCAATAAGTGTGAACCTTGCTTGTTTACAATCCATGTCATATTTATGTTCAAACATGCATTTTTGGACTAGGAGATGTATGTAGGAAGTATGATTTGAATGACCTATGATTATCTCCATGACATGATGATTCTTAAATAACATGCTAATGTCTTATGAAAAGCATGAAATTCATGTACATGCTCAAATGAAAAAGCATGAATTGATAATTGCGTTCTTAAATGCAAAAACTTGTGTGAAAAAGCTTATGAGACTCAAATGAAAAAGGATCTTGTATCCATTCAAGGATTTTACAATCCAAATGTCTCTCTTTCTTTATTGGTTGAACATGTCTACTATCATACGGGTTTCATTCCCGGAAAAATCAAATAGGGTGCAAAGTTGCTCATGACATGTTTAGCTTATAAAGTTGGATATAGTTGTTCTTAAATTGAAATCAATGAAATTTCTATATCCTTGCTTCTCTCATGACAATGGTGAAATTGGTTTGAATTCCTATTAGAAACCTTTGTCATTTGCTTTGCCAAATACCATGGTATTTTGGACTTGAATGCAATACGTCTTGTATGCAAAGCATTGTGTTTCACACATTTTATCTAATAAATCTCCTCGTTTCTCTCCGATTAATTGAGATTGCATAAAGTGACTTATATTGATTATGCATATACGAATGCTACTATCTCTCTTTGCCTTGGGTGACCCGGTTGGGGACTACTCCTTTGTCTATATCATGACAAAAAGGGGGAGTAGAATGTGGTAAGGGGAGGTGCAAATTGTTGTAGCAATTGGTGCACATTGGGGAGAATATACATTGAGGGGGAGTAACCCTTTGAGGGGGAGCATTGCATTCATCATACATTGCATGATGTTGTGTTTAATTTCTTAGAAATGCAAATGCTTGTTTATGTCCTCACTTGATTCATCTCACTTTTACTTGTTTTGGAAAGTTTAGAAACCTTGTTTCAGGGAATGATTGTTCTACAAGAGATTGAAGACTTCAAGTTTTATTTTTATATATCTCTTTGTATTGTAGAAAATCTTCATTGACCCATAGGTTTATTTTTGTTGTGAGGAATCAATGTGAGTGGTGGTTTTGTCACGAAATAGCCAAAGGGGGAGATTGTAAGGATTCCCGTTTTGTTGATTGGCTTATTTCGTGGTCAAACCACATGTTGGGGTTTTGAATGTAAGGGTAGTCTAAGTGTTTAGTGTTGAAGATCAAAGGCCCTTCCATGACCTCAAGATACAAGCACGCCAAAGGTATAATCTCTTGTGCTTGTTTTTCTTTGAAGAGATCTAGTAGCACACACTCACTTAGCATTCTTGCTATGATTGCATACTTGCTTATTTTTATGTGCATCTCTTCACATGTCACTTTACACATTAGCACTTTGGTTGATATATCTTGTTGTGTGTATATGTGCCTTATAATTCGTTTCCCGACATTGTTCGGAAACGTCCGCGCTTGCACTAATTAGTGCTTGGTTTCGTGCGAAGACCGCCTATGGAGAATGCCCTTGGCTTCTCCTTGGTTTTCACCATTGTTGGTGATCGGCGGTTATTATCGACGGCCTGGCCGCCGAATGAAACCGCCGTTTCAGTCCAATTTGGTCTGAAGCAATTATGCGGTCAAGATCGGCGGTCACGACCGCCGTTCGAAACCGCCGTTCGAAACCGCCGTTCATACCTGATCGATTTTAATCTCTCGGGTTTGATTCGGCGGTTGTATCGGCGGTCACGAAACCGCCGAATGAAACCGCCGTTAATGCTCTGTTCTTCACGAGCTGAATTCGGCGGTCGTCATCGGCGGCCTGGCCGCCGATGGAAACCGCCGAACGGTGCGTTTCAGGGGCAAAAGTGTCTTTTCACATGCCCAATTCTTGATGTCTATAAATATCTTGTTTTCTCAATCTCTGAATAAGCTTCTTGAGCAATTAGAACCCTAAACTTTCAAGAGAGATTTTTGAGAAAAAATCAAATCAAGAACCTATCTTTAAACACTCAAATCAAACCCCTTTTGCATCAAATTTCATATTTGATCTTCTATGCCTTCATAGAATTGATCCATGCATGGTTTTGAATCATCACATCTTATTTGGTATGTTCTTCACTAATTTCATATTACTTTAGTGTTTTTCATATTAATACATCTCTTTAATTACTTGTATGCTTTTGATTATATGCTAGATACAAGTTAGAGATTATTTGTGATGAAAATTAATTGAGTGTTGTTGTGATAGCTAATTAGGTTTTTAATTAATCTTGATTAGCTAAGCTATTTGACATGTCATTTAGCAATTGATATCTAGGGTTGATTAAATTGATTATATCATCATCCTAGATAAGCATCTAAGGTTACCTAGCCTTGTTTGTTATTTGAATATTCATTTATATTCACATAGGTTGTTTCTCTTCATTGAGAAGTAAGTCTTGAGGCTAAGAGTGCTTAGGCCTCAAGCAAATTGGAATAGGGTTGCTAATAAAGGCCCGCTGGGTAGAAGTGAGGGGTTACAGACCGGAGTGTTAGACGAGGTCTACATAGGTTGTAAACTTCATTTCAATTAGTGATTTCGAGTTCCGAGTGTGGCGCACTATACAGCCCGTGGTTTTTCCCAGTGGTTGGGTTTCCACGTATACATCAAGTGTTATTTAAATTCCGCACTATATTACACTTGTATGTATTTTTGACTAGTAGGGGCATTTTCGTAAAATTGACTTGCATGCGAAAATTGGGTAATATTAGTTAAAATCTATTCACCCCCCCCTCTAGCTTTATAAAGAACACGCCTCGAGTATTTTGAGAACTTTCATATCCATTGAGGGGGAGTAACCCGTTGAGGGGGAGCATTGCATAATGTTGTGCCTAATCTTTTAATATGCAAATGCTTGTTTTTTGTTCTCACTTGATTAATCTCACTTTTACTTGTTATTATCTCTTTGTATTGTAGAATATCTTTGTTATCCAGTAGTTTAAATTTTGTTGTGAGGATCAATGTGAGTGGTGGTTTTGTCATGAAATAGCCAAAGGGGGAGATTGTAAGGTTCCCGTTTATTGATTGGCTTATTTCGTGGACAAACCACATGTTGGGGTTTATTGTGTAAGGGTAGTTTAAGTGATTGAGGAACAAGCTCAAAGGCCCTTTCAAGACCTCAAGGTGTCAAGCACTCCAAAGGTATATCTCTAGTGCTTATTTTTCTTTGAAGAGATTAGTTGCACACACACACTTAACATTCATTGCATATATGTGCATTCTCTTCACTTGTCACATTTCACACTTGCACTTTGATGTTGTATATTGTTGTGTGTTTATGTGTCTTGTAATTCGTTTTCCGATATTGTTCGGAAACGTCTGCGCTTGCACAAATGTGTGCTTGGCTCAGCGTGAAGATCGCCTTTGGAGAATGCTCTTGGCTTCTCCTTTGGATTCACCACTTTGCACACTTGCACATTGTGCACAAAGTGGAAACAGGGCATTTTCGCCCTTTGTTGGAGTTGCCATTTGATGGTGTCGCCATGGCGACAGGATGATTTTCTCTTGAAAATCAATCAGGTATAAGGTCGCCATGAGGTCGCCACGAGGTCGCCATTTGACAAATGGCGACCATGAAGATTTTGCATCAGGTCGCTATTTGTACAAATGGCGACCATGAAGTTTTACACTAGGTCGCCATGAGGTCACCATTTGTACAAATGGCGACCTAGAAGAAAATCAGGCTTTTATTTTCAAAACGACCTCACTTCATTTTGACCTCCTATATATATGCCACTTTGACTTTAAGTCAATAAAGATAGTTCATATTCAGATTTCATACTTAGGATATTTTTCAAAGAGAAGAAAAATTCCAAGAACTCATTTTTAATTACTCAAACACCTTTTCATGATCATCAATCATCATCTAGCATCATCTTTGATCATCTAGATGTCTCTTTGCATGGAATCTTCATCATACTTTGCTTGGTAAACTTTTCACTAATATCTTATATATTTCGTGTTTTTCTTAACAAGCAATCTCAATTTATTACCTGTATGATCTTTATATATATTTTGGATACAAGATTGAGATTAGTGTGTTGTATGTTTGAGAAGTTGTATTGTGATAGCTAATTAGGTTTTGTGCTTAATCTTGATTAGCTAAACTATTTGACATGTCATTTAGTTTTAATATCTAGGATTGTTCTAATTGCATATTCATCATCTTAGGGGGGTGTATTCAATTAGGATTCTTGAGGACATTTAAAGACGTTATAAATCCCGATGTATTCAATTTGGACATTTAAAGACTTTAAAAGAGTCCATCTGAATCCAGTGGTATTCAATTAAGATTTCTATGGACTTTTAAAGAATCCTTCTAAATCTAGGTGTATTGAATTGGGACTTTAAAAATGTCTACAAGAATCAAGGTGTATTCAATTAGGACTAGATTTTAAAGGATTTTCTTAGTTCATGGATTTTGATGGATTTTGGTGGACTTGATGGTGAGAGATATAAATATCAAATGTCATAACATGTCTAGCCTTCTTCTCAAAGATTTTGGTGGATTTTGCTCTCCATCTCTCTCTCAAAACAGAAACAAAAAGCACTAATATGTAAAAATTAAAAAAACCGATACATGTGAGAATAATAAGCTTCCATCCCCAGCATGTTCTTTGAATTAAAAAGGAAAAAAAAAATCGAGTTCAAAAAGAAAACAAGCCACATACAATAATGGAATATGTTGCAATCACATGATTATATATATATATTTTTTGAATAAGCAAGTGTAAACACGTTTGTTATTGCCCAATTTAAGAAATATAATCAGAGTAGTATACAAAATCAAATTAACTATCTCTAGTCATTGCTATAACCAAAAAAAAAAAATGTTTTTAAATGCTGTAGTCCAAGATATCAAAATTTCGTACACAATATCATGCACCAAAATTGCCACCTTAAAAGTTAAAAAACATCTAGAAACTATGGTAAGTAATCTTCCTATCGTACATTTCCAAATCAAGCAAAAACCAATCCCGTGTCAACCTGATTCAAAAAATTTAGCCTCAGCTCCGGTCACCAACGTCATTGTTGTCAAAAGAGTATCTGCATTTATTTTGATGACCATAAAAATGATGAAGCAAAGCAATTTGTGACCAACGGAAGCCAGAAAGTGTTGTGAATACAACGAACGCTTGCAACTTATTTTTCCCAAATAGAGCCGCTACATTTGCTAAGAACAAAATATAAATTATATTACACGAGCACAAATCTTACTACGTGCCAAAACTGCACAAAACGACACCAAAATAATCTGTAGAGCCTTCAATCAAACACCAAAATGCTCACTCTTTATTAGCATTTTATTTTAAAGAAAAATAATTTATCTACACTTTATGCAAGCAGTGCCTTTACACATATAAGCCTTAGCCAATTTTTGGTTCAATTCAATCGCTTTGTTTGCATCAGCAACAACCTCAGACTATATATATACGCAAATATAGATTGACTGGTGTATCAAATTTTGCTTATTCCAACTTCAAAGGTTTTTTTGATAATTAGCTATAATTAGCTTACTATTGATAAGTCAGAGATAACAAATCCATGAAAATCCTTGGATGTCTAAACAAATCCATAAAAGTCTGAGATAAATGTCTAAACAAATCCATAAAAGTCTGAGATGGATGTCTAAACAAATCAATGAAAGTTCATGTGGATTTATAAAAGTCTGTAGAAATCCATGAAAATCTGTCACTTAAAAAATGTCTTTCAATGTCTTCAAGAATCCTAATTAATCCTAATTGAATACACCCCCCTTAGATAAGCATATAGGGTTTCCCTTGCTCTATGTTGCATTTGGATACTCATATATTCACTTAGGGTGTTATTGTCTTCATTGAGAAAGTAAGTCTTGTGTGTAGCTTCCGGGATTAGGTTGCTTAGATCGCAAACAAATTGGACTAGATTCACTTATACCGGGATTAGGTAGGTGTGTGATTACTTCCGAGATTAGGTTGTAATCTGAAAGTAATTAAATACTCGAGGCGTGTTTATCAATATAAAGCTAGAGGGGGGGTGAATAGATTTTAACTATTATTACCCAATTTTCGCATGCAAGTCAATTTTACGAAAATGCCCCTACTAGTCAAAAATACATACAAGTGTAATATAGTGCGGAATTTAAATAACACTTGATGTATACGTGGAAACCCAACCACTGGGAAAAAACCACGGGCTGTATAGTGCGCCACACTCGGAACTCGAAATCACTAATTGAAATGAAGTTTACAACCTATGTAGACCTCGTCTAACACTCCGGTCTGTAACCCCTCACTTCTACCCAGCGGGCCTTTATTAGCAACCCTATTCCAATTTGCTTGAGGCCTAAGCACTCTTAGCCTCAAGACTTACTTCTCAATGAAGAGAAACAACCCTATGTGAATATGTATGAATATTCAATTAATGCAATAAGAGCTAGGGTACTCTAAATGCTTATCTAGGATGATGATATATTCAATTTAAATCAACCCTAGATATCAATTGCTAAATGACATGTCAAATAGCATAGATGATCATAGATTATAAAAACCTAGATATCTATCAAAAACAACACTCAATTAATTCATCACAAATAATCTCTTTTCTTGTATTTAACATATGATCAAAAACATACAAGTAATTTAAAAGAGATGGCTTGGTATTTAAAATACTACAATAAGATGAAATTAATCAAAATCTTACCAAGCAAGTTGTGATGATGCAAACCCATACATGGATGCACTCTATATAGACATAGGAGATGCAATATGAAATTTGATGCAAAAGGGGTATGATTTGAGTGGTTAAAGATGAGTTCTTGATTTGATTTTCTCTCAAAATCTATCTTTGAAGATTAGGGTTCTTAAGAGTCAAAGAACTGATTCAGATAATGAGAAAGAGTGATATTTATAGACATCAAGAACAGGGCAAGTGAAAAGACAATTTTGCCCCTGAAACGCACCGTTCGGCGGTTTCAATCGGCGGCCAGGCCGCCGATGACGACCGCCGAATTGAGCTCGTGAAGAACAGAGCATTAACGGCGGTTTCATTCGGCGGTTTCGTGACCGTCGATCCAACCGCCGAATCAAACCCGAGAGATTAAAATCGATCAGGTATGAACGGCGGTTTCGAACGGCGGTCGTGACCGCCGATCTTGACCGCATAATTGCTTCAGACCAATCTGGACTGAAACGGCGGTTTCATTCGGCGGCCAGGCCGCCGATAATAACCGCCGATCACCAACAATGGTGAAAACCAAGGAGAAGCCAAGGGCATTCTCCATAGGCGGTCTTCGCGCGAAACCAAGCACTCATTAGTGCAAGCGCGGACGTTTCCGAACAATGTCGGGAAACGAATTATAAGGCACATATACACACAACAAGATATATCAACCAAAGTGCTAGTGTGTAAAGTGACATGTGAAGAGATGCACATAAAAAATAAGCAAGTATGCAATCATAGCAAGAATGCTAAGTGTGTGTGTGCTACTAAATCTCTTCAAAGAAAAACAAGCACAAGAGATTATACCTTTGGCGTGCTTGTATCTTGAGGTCATGGAAGGGCCTTTGATCTTCAACACTAAACACTTAGACTACCCTTACATCCAAAACCCCAACATATGGTTTGACCACGAAATAAGCCAATCAACAAAACGGGAATCCTTACAATCTCCCCCTTTGGCTATTTCGTGACAAAACCACCACTCACATTGATTCCTCACAACAAAAATAAACCTATGGGACAATGAAGATTTTCTACAATACAAAGAGATATATAAAAATAAAACTTGAAGTCTTCAATCTCTTGTAGAACAATCATTCCCTGAAACAAGGTTTCTAAACTTTCCAAAACAAGTAAAAGTGAGATGAATCAAGTGAGATAAAACAAGCATTTGCATTTAGAAATTTAAGTACAACATCATGCAATGTATGAATGTGCAAATGCTCCCCCTCAAAGGGTTACTCCCCCTCAATTAGTATTCTCCCCAACATGCACAATTGCTACTACAATTTGCAACTCCCCTTACCACAACATACTCCCCCTTTTTGTCATGATATAGACAAGGAGTAGTCCCCAACCGGGTCACTCAAGGCAAAGAGAGATAGTAGCATTCTAGTATATGCATAATCAATATAAGTCACTTTATGCAATCTCAATTTATTGGAGAGAAACAAGGAGATTTATTTAAAGAAAATGTGTGAATCAAAAAATTGCTTTGCATACAAGACATGTAGCATTTAAGTCCAAAATATCATGGTATTTGGCAAAGCAAATGACAAAGGTTTTCAATATGAATTCAAACCAATTTCACCAATGTCAAGAGAGAAGCAAGGATATAGGTTTTCATTGATTTCAATTTAAGAACAACTATATCCAACTTTATAAGCTAAACATGTCATGAGCGACTTTGCACCCTACTTGATTTTTCCGGATAAGATATCCGTATGATAGTAGACATGTTCAACCAATAAAGAAAGAGAGACATTTGGATTGTAAAATCCTTGAATGGATACAAGATCCTTTTTCATTTGAGTCTCATAAGCTTTTTCACACATTATTTGCAGTTAAGAAATGCAATCATCAAAACATGCTTTTTAAGATTAGCATTTAGCATGTCATTTTAGCAATCATCATGTCATGGAGATCATTATAGGTCATTCAAATTAAATCCAATGTATATATCTCCTAGTCCAAAAATGCATGTTTGAACATAAATATGACATGGATTGCAATACAAGCATTGATCACACTTATTGAATAGAAAATATGTATACATAGTGTAACCAAGCTAACTCAAGCAACAAAAAGAGAAGCATAAGATATTTCAAATTTTTTGCAAGTGACTAGATGCAAAATAGCTCTCTTTGCTTAAGTTCCCCATATGGGGTCAAATTTCCATACCACTTCAAAGAAAGGTATGAGGTCCTATGGACCTACCAAGTCCTTTGGACTTGGATGAACCTATTTGAGACTTGTTAGTCTCGTAGCAAGCGGGTTCATTCTTATTACTCCACTTAGGTGACACTAAATCAATCCTAGTGGACAAAGGTTCTAGAGTACAAGATGAAAAAGGATCATGCACATGATTTTCTTCCTTTTTATGAAGCATCTTAGCTCTAGCCTTTTTCTTGTCAATCATGCTTTTAGCTCTACACATTTCAATGTAATGCAAGCAACTTGGTCTAATATGACCAACAATACCACAAAAATGACAAGTGGGAATAAAGTTAGGAATCATACCATTCCCTTTAGCATGGATAGGAGCTTTCCCTTGTCGTTGTGGTTGTCTTGGTTGTTGGATCGGATCTCTCCTCTTTTGTTGAAAACCAAGACGAGGTTGCTTGCTTGTCTGAGCTTGCATGATTGAACTCTTCCCATTGTGTTTTTGAGTTTGAGGGAAGATAGTGTGAGGAGCCCTTTGGGTGTGAGCTTGAGCTTGACCTTTTGGTGCCTCAACCACTTGGGCACTTCTTGAACACTCTCCTAGGTCACTCTTCTTCCTAGGTTGTTGAGGAGGAGGGGACATATTGAAGTCCATGTTCATGGCACAGGATGTCTTGCTTGTGGAGGAGGCATCCGTGTCATCAATGTAGCCAAGACCTCTCTTGTCACTTGGCTTTCTTCCAACTCCCAACATGTGGTCAAGCTTCTTGGTGCTTGAAGTCATCTTAGCCATTAAGACCTTAACTTCTTCAAGCTCTCTTTCTAGCTCTTCTTCTCTCCTCTTAGATAATGCTAAGTCTTCTTTTAGCTTATCTTCATCCGCCATGGATCTCACCACTTCTTCACACAAGTGGTTTACTAGTGTTGAAAGCTCTAGATTCTCTTCTTTTAATCTTCTAATTTCTTCCTTGTTCTCATCATCGAGCTCTCAACTTTGACTTTGTAGTCATTAAGATCCATACACTCCACATTTCCATTTGTGGAGTTAGATGACAAATATTCAACACTTGTGTCATCTCCTCTAATCTCCATTTCACCAATGGAGTCATCTCCTTCATCAAGATCATCAAATTTTTCTCTTGATGAGGAAAGAGCCAAATCCCTATGAGTAGCTACACCAACTACTTCTATACCTTGTTCTTCTTGGGGATCACAAGGAAAAGCAACTTTGCCATCTTCTTCAACTTCTACACTCTTGGCTCCAAATTCCGTGTAGATGATGGCAAGTTCTTCATCACTTGAAGGATTTTCGTCATCTTCATATTTATCCCATAAGGTGGCCTTCGCCTTCCCTTTTCTTCTATCCTTCAAGTTTCCACACTCCGGGGAGAAATGCCCGAATCCTCCACATTCGTAGCACTGAATCCCCTCTCTTGAAGACACTCCTTGGTTTGGCTTGTTAATGAGTCCCATGTCTTCAATTGAGATAACCTCCTTCTTGTCATGCTTCGAAGTCTCCAAAGCAATTTTCTTCTTCTTCTTCTTAGGAGGTGCGGTGGTCAACTTCTTCTTAGGAGGTGAGGTGGTTAAATTCACAAATCTCCTAAATCTCTCTAGTAAGAGAGGCATCTCCTCAATGGAGTCAATTTCTTCTCTCACAAAATCACTCATAGTGTTTGCGTTGAATGAATGCAAATGAGAAGAATGCAAAATGTATGAAGAAATCAAACAAACATACAAAATGCAAAAACACACCAAAATGAGCTAGGATCACCTAAGTATATCTAGGAACCTGCTCTGATACCAATTGAAAGTAATTAAATACTCGAGGCGTGTTTATCAATATAAAGCTAGAGGGGGGGGTGAATAGATTTTAACTATTATTACCCAATTTTCGCATGCAAGTCAATTTTACGAAAATGCCCCTACTAGTCAAAAATACATACAAGTGTAATATAGTGCGGAATTTAAATAACACTTGATGTATACGTGGAAACCCAACCACTGGGAAAAAACCACGGGCTGTATAGTGCGCCACACTCGGAACTCGAAATCACTAATTGAAATGAAGTTTACAACCTATGTAGACCTCGTCTAACACTCCGGTCTGTAACCCCTCACTTCTACCCAGCGGGCCTTTATTAGCAACCCTATTCCAATTTGCTTGAGGCCTAAGCACTCTTAGCCTCAAGACTTACTTCTCAATGAAGAGAAACAACCCTATGTGAATATGTATGAATATTCAATTAATGCAATAAGAGCTAGGGTACTCTAAATGCTTATCTAGGATGATGATATATTCAATTTAAATCAACCCTAGATATCAATTGCTAAATGACATGTCAAATAGCATAGATGATCATAGATTATAAAAACCTAGATATCTATCAAAAACAACACTCAATTAATTCATCACAAATAATCTCTTTTCTTGTATTTAACATATGATCAAAAACATACAAGTAATTTAAAAGAGATGGCTTGGTATTTAAAATACTACAATAAGATGAAATTAATCAAAATCTTACCAAGCAAGTTGTGATGATGCAAACCCATACATGGATGCACTCTATATAGACATAGGAGATGCAATATGAAATTTGATGCAAAAGGGGTTTGATTTGAGTGGTTAAAGATGAGTTCTTGATTTGATTTTCTCTCAAAATCTATCTTTGAAGATTAGGGTTCTTAAGAGTCAAAGAACTGATTCAGATAATGAGAAAGTGTGATATTTATAGACATCAAGAACAGGGCAAGTGAAAAGACAATTTTACCCCTGAAACGCACCGTTCGGCGGTTTCAATCGGCGGCCAGGCCGCCGATGACGACCGCCGAATTGAGCTCGTGAAGAACAGAGCATTAACGGCGGTTTCATTCGGCGGTTTCGTGACCGTCGATCCAACCGCCGAATCAAACCCGAGAGATTAAAATCGATCAGGTATGAACGGCGGTTTCGAACGGCGGTCGTGACCGCCGATCTTGACCGCATAATTGCTTCAGACCAATCTGGACTGAAACGACGGTTTCATTCGGCGGCCAGGCCGCCGATAATAACCGCCGATCACCAACAATGGTGAAAACCAAGGAGAAGCCAAGGGCATTCTCCATAGGCGGTCTTCGCGCGAAACCAAGCACTCATTAGTGCAAGCGCGGACGTTTCCGAACAATGTCGGGAAACGAATTATAAGGCACATATACACACAACAAGATATATCAACCAAAGTGCTAGTGTGTAAAGTGACATGTGAAGAGATGCACATAAAAAATAAGCAAGTATGCAATCATAGCAAGAATGCTAAGTGTGTGTGTGCTACTAAATCTCTTCAAAGAAAAACAAGCATAAGAGATTATACCTTTGGCGTGCTTGTATCTTGAGGTCATGGAAGGGCCTTTGATCTTCAACACTAAACACTTAGACTACCCTTACATCCAAAACCCCAACATGTGGTTTGACCACGAAATAAGCCAATCAACAAAACGGGAATCCTTACATAATCGTTTACACATTTAGTGGATTCGAGGTTCAAGTGTGGCTTACTTACTAGCCTGTGGTTTTTCCCGTGAGGGTTTCCACGTAAAAATCAAGTGTTTTTTAATTTCCGCTTTCTATACTTGATTTATTACTTTATCTATTTAGGGGTAATTTCGTAATATTAACTTCACACGAAAAATTGGGTAATAAGTTTTGTAAGGTTCCCAGTTGTTGATTGGCTCATTTCGTGGACAAACCACATGTTGGGGTTGTTTGTAAGGGTAGCTTAGGTGTTGGTATTATTGTTCGAAGCCCTTTGAAGACATTGTGTTGATAAGCACCGAAGGTAAATTTCTATGTGCTTACTTGTCTTGAAGAGATAGTTGCACACACTCATAACTCATGCATATGTTTAATCTTTGTATGCTGTGTTTCTTATTTGTTGTGCATTAATGCTTATTTTCATCTCTTCTTGCATGTTAGTTTGATTGTATCTTGCATATCCAATTGCCTTGTCATGATTAGTCTTAGGATTGCATTTTTGCATTGGGCACTCCCAAAAGCGCTCTACAAAAGCGTTGTACGAACAGCGCCCATCGAGCGCTGTTCAGACCTGATCGATTTTAATCGGTCGCTATTGGGTCACTGTACAGGCGCTGTACAAAGCGCTCTACGTACAGCTCCACTCTGTTTTCCCGAGAGAACAGTCGTACAGCGCCGTACAGAAGCGCTCTTCGTACAGCGCCCAAGGCATATTTTTAGGCCAACTTATCAAAACGACCACACTTTGTTTTGGCCTCCTATATATATGCCACTTTGACTTTAGGTCAATTAAGAGAGTTCATATTCAGATTTCATACTTAGGATATTTTTCAAGAGAAGAAAAAATTCCAAGAACTCAAATTTTATTCACTCAAACACTTTTTCATGATCATCAATCATCATCTAGCATCATCCTAGATCATCTAGATGTCTCTTTGCATGGATTCTTCATCACACTTTGCTTGGTAAGCTTTTCACTAATATCTTACATATTTTGTGTTTTTCTTAACAAGCAATCTCAATTAATTTCTTGTATGTTATTTATATGTCTTTTGATACAAGATTGAGATTAGTGTGTTGTATGTTTGAGAAATTGTATTGTGATAGCTAATTAGGTTTTGTGCTTAATCTTGATTAGCTAAACTATTTGATTGAACATGTCATTTAGTTTTTAATATCTAGGATTGTTCTAATTGCATATTAATCATCTTAGATAAGCATATAGGGTTTCCCTTGCTCTTTGTTGCATTTGGATATTCATATATTCACTTAGGGTGTTATTCTCTCCATTGAGAAAGTAAGTCTTGTGTGTAGCTTCCGGGATTAGGTTGCTTAGATCGCAAGCAAATCGGACTAGGTTCACTCATACCGGGATTAGGTAGGTGTGTGATTACTTCCGGGATTAGGTTGTAATCGTTTTACACATTTAGTGGATTCGAGGTTCGAGTGTGGCTTACTTACTAGCCCGTGGTTTTTTCCGTGAGGGTTTCCACGTAAAAATCAAGTGTTATTTAATTTCCGTATTTTATACTTGATTTATTGTTTTATCTAATTAGGGGTAATTTCGTAATTTTGACTAAACACAAAAAATTGGGTAATAAGCTTAAAATCTATTCACCCCCCCCCCCCCCCCCCGTCCTAGATAGTTTTATACACACCGTGTTATAATTTGTTTCAAAATCGTTATAAATATTGTGACTTCCATGAGGATATCGAGCACAACACATCTTAATGCTATAGCCTCCACAACCAGATCGAGGGGTTGGTGAGAGGAGGACTTTTAACCGAATTCTTGCAACAAGTACAGGACAGCATCAAAGTGGGAAAGGAGGTGTAAAAGGAAATGCGGGACGCAGAAGAAAGGAGGAAAGATGAGGGAAAGGACTTAATGCAGCAAATCCAGGTTATCCATACCATCAATGGAGGCCCAACCCTAGCTGGGACTTCCAACAATTCAAGAAAGAATCATGCTAGGAAGATCCCAAAGCTCATCGCTGGCCAGGATGTGTTCCGGGTATCCCGAGGATCTCTGGAATACCCACGGTCCGCTCAGATTATTTTCACTGAGGATGATGCCTACAACACAGTACAACCCCATGACGATCCAATGGTGATCACAGTTCAGATTGCCAATTGCCGGGTCCACCGCATCCTTATAGACACCGAAAGCAGCGTGAATATCTTGTTCAAATGAGCATTGGAGAAACTCAATCTTAAGAATCCCTGTTACAACAGTTGCACTACACCTTTATACGGATTTACAAGGGATTCCGTGATACTTGGAGAAGCTCCCCTTCAGCAGAACATCATGACAGAGTTCATCATGGTAGATACCCCGTCCGCCTACAATGCAATCTTGGGAAGACCTTTCCTATCAGGAATCAGGGGAGTCCTATCCATTTATCACAATGTCATGAAGTTTCCAGTTGGGACCGAGGTAGGAGAGGTTAGGGGAGACCAGCAAGCAGCCCGCACTTGTTATGCAGTGTCTGCCAACCCTGCTGCATTAGCCAAGCAATATGCTCACGTTATTCATAAATTAGGCCACAGGCTGGCACAGTTAGAGAGCACAATGGAAGAAGAACGGAAATGGTTTGACAGGTATCCCGCAGAACAGTTTGAAGATATGGATGGTTACTCTAGGAGGTCTTAGTCTTGAAATTTGAAGAGGAGTGTTATCTCAGTTGGTATATTTCTGATATGTATACCCCGATGTTTTCTGCTTTGTATTTGCTTTTGAGAAATTCAATAAAGTCAGCATTTCGATTCTCCTAATTTCGCCTAGCAAGTTTTCGCCATTCCTTTCGCCTCAAGACCAGGAAAAGCCATATGGCATTCTTGCTGCCTTGGTCGGGGTATACCCTCCTCCAGGAAGGATCTGGTACTTAAATGCATAAGGGGTGTAGTCGCCCGCCAGGATCTATCTTATCAAGACCAGGAGAACCTACATAGACCTCCTGAAGCCTCGGAAGGGGAATTCCCTCCTCCAGGATGAACCTGGTGTCAAAATAGCCTTAGCTGCCTACCAGGACAGTTCGCCAAAAAGTCAAGATAATCCATCGGGATACTCGACATTTCGCTACGTTATATTGCCACCTCTCCGCATAAAAGACCTGGTGTTAAAGTGACCTTGATTGCCTGCCAGGAATGATCATGAAAGGATTAAGGTACCCAATCAGGATACTGGAGCTTCACTTCTCCGTATCACATATAAAATCCTGGTATCAAAATGGCTTTAATCACCCCCCAGGACAAGGCACCTAGGAACCAGGCCATTATTTCCAGACACCAGACACTTCACCCCGATAGGCAACTGAGATGAATCCATCATCAGGATCCCCAACAAAGCATTCAACAAGGTTAAATAAACAATGGTCAGATTAGGATATCTAGTAGCCGACAAACACTAAGGGAGACTGCAGGCGAAGAACTGCTTCCGGAAAACAAAGCAAGTCAGAACCCTACAGTCTGGGTGATCCATACTTGGATCACGTTCGAACATACAAGTACCATTCTTGAACAAGGCATAAGTTCTACAAGCAAGCATATGAAGAAAGTAAAAGGGAATGATTGCAAAAATGAGAGGAATTCATTTAATCAAACAAGGTGCCCAAATCCCCATTCCTGGGCTACAAATAAATTACAAAATTGGTCTTAAATGATAAAAGATAAGTCACACATCATCCCCATCTCCTGCCTACATCTCCTGCCGGGATCTATCCATCTGTTCTCCCCCTATCTGCACATCCTGTTGGGATCCGTCTACTTCTTCTACCACTTGGTTCCCAGCCATAACCCGAAAGGGGTCATCTCCAAGCACGCCTGCCTCAATAGGGAGTTTTGCCATCCCGATCTGGTGAATAGAGCCCTGCCTTGGAGTTTCCTAAGTAAAAGGAGGATCCTGATATTCCACCTCAATGTTTTCCCTAGACACGACAGTAGAAGGGAGAGAAGATGGATCAGGGACAGTGGCAACCTGTGAGGGACCTCCTTGGTCTGGGTCAGCGTCTGAGAGTGCAGCAGCCTTAGCCAGGATGTGATCCCGATCCCAACCGATAGGGGTTAGCAAATCAAAAGGAGGAGGGAAAGCCTTGGCGACCTCATAGGAGGCGGTGAAATACCCATCCTGGAAAGAGGAATCCACCCGGGATTCCAAAACTTTCACGGTACCCCGCAGAAATCGGCTCTCATCTAGGAGGACTACTCTTTCTGCCTTAATAGACTCTCTCTCAGCTTTTTGGTGAGTTGAAATGATAGTCTCTGTATTATAAGCGCCCTGCATTCTTTCTAACTCCACCAGAGCAGTTTGCCTCCCGGATTCAGACTCAGCTACAGCTTGCACCAAGGAAGCAACATTTTCTTTAGCACAGGCCAGGTTGTCTTTGGCTTCCTCCACTTGGGCCTGAAGTGCTAAATTGGCCTCCCTCAAGGCCGTGGCTTGCAGCCCCATGGCCAAAGCAAACTTGAAGCCCTACATAAGAAAGGAAATTAGTACCTGAAAAGAAGTTGTATTTAACAAGCGAGAAACGTTAGAAGTATGTACCTTGGCAAGCAAGGCGGCCCCTTTGGTGGCCAGGATATCCGTCGGCATGGAGGATATCTGATGCAGGCCTCCCCCGGGATAGGCCGCTATGAATTTGGACATGATTTCTTCTTGGATCGAGTCCCACAACCCAGACCCAGACCCAGACCCAGACCCAGACCCAGAAAGAGGATCAGTAGAGGGAGCTTTAAGGGTGGCTGACTTGTCTTTCTCCACCCAAACAGTTTTTCCCTTCCCCACTCTGGCAGGACGCCTAGCTGAGGGAACTAGAGAAGGAGAAGAGGCAACCACGACTATAGGCTTGGGAGTAGCAGCACTAGCAGTTGGTTTTGTCTTGGGGACTGGAGAGCCCTTGGCTTTGGCAGCCCTCGCTAGTATCTCGCCCAGAGAGGGACGTGCAGCGATCTTCATTAGGGAAGGGTTCGGAGAATGAAGCGGCGACCCCACCAAAGCAGAAGGAGAATAGGGGTGCCAGAGGGTGTGACCCCGATACAGACCCAGTACCGGAGGGAAAAGAAATGGGGGAGCGAGGCACTTGGGAAGCTGGGATTACCAGTCCTAAAGTGGTAGGAGAAGATGCCAAGGGGGGAGCTGCTGAAACTGCAAAAGAGAAGAGACTTTATGAAGAAATGATGATAAAAGAACGAATGAAAAGATATTGATAAAGCTTAGTCACCAACCTGGTTCAGCAACAGATATCCTCAGATACCTCTCTAATCGAGCCCCTTCAAAGGGGTCACAGAAAGGGTACTGCATGTTCATGTGACCCTGGTCCTGGATCTTCTTTAGGATCCCCTTGGATTCAGAAGACAGCTCCCTTGGACTCCATTTTTCTTTGGGGGAGAATTGGGTAGGAACCGAATACTCAGTTCCCCCGATATGCACCGAGTGACCCCAATCCCTTTCAACTACTATCCATTCATCCTTCCAGGATTGATTGTATTTCATGTTCACCCCGGGTACGAGGAACTTCATTTTATTGTTAGGTCTCAAGTAAAATTGACCCCGGGGTGACAAGTTGGCCACCTGGTAAATGTAACGGATCTCGTCGAAGCCCGCTTCCCTCTGTAAGTTATCCCTCTCACATTGCTCTCTCCAGAGCACTAAGAACCCCGTCAAGTTCTTCCAGAACCCAGGGGAAATTTGGAGCAGGGCTAGCTCCAAGGCCACAAGCAACCTGCGGAGTGAGGGGTGAAGTGGGAGCCAGACCCCGCACTTGAAGCGGCCTGTAGAAGTGGTGTACACATCATAACCCCGATGAGGAAGGGACAATGAAATGTGGTCCGGTATCTTAAAAGTCCTCCTCAACCGAATGAGGGTGTCGGATATACAAACGGAGTCCGAGATAATCCGGCAGTCATGGAAGGAAGACAATGGGCCTGTTTGAACCCCTGCTAGGTCGATAGCTAGGATATTCCCCTCCTTCGCCTCGATTTCATCATTATCGTCATCGTCATCTTCATCGGCAATTTGAGCGGGGTCTTCAGGTCCAGCGCCAGAACCCGACCCGGTTCCATAATCCTTAGAAGAACGATGGTGCTTGAGCGGAGTATTGTCGTCAGTGACACCGCCCTCGCCCCCGATTTCGTTTTATCCTTATAGACGTCAGGGAGTTCTCTCCCAACCCCACCTACTCTGTGTCAAGCAACGCGTCAAGACTGTTAGGAGGAGTAGGGGAAGCAGGTTGAGGATTTACCGAGATCGTAAGAAGATCTGAAGCAGGAAGGGCCAATGTAGAAGCTGGGACTTTTTACGATGAGGCCATTCGAGTAGAAGGAGGAGGACAAAGAAGATTCTTGAAGAAGAAAAATTTACGGAAGAAGAAGAAATGGAAGCTTGAAAAAGTTCAAGTAAGTGTGAGTGTGTGAAACAAGAAGGAATGGTATATTTATAGGCAGAGGTGGACGGCTACCAAGGTAGAAGAAGAGACGTAATAGGGGACGTATCATGATGATTTCAAGGGAAATCGCGCCAATAGCGGCCCGTTTAAATTTTGAAGACAGTCATCATCTAGCACGTGGGCCGGGCATTAAATGCTCTATCAAATCCAAGAAAGATCCTCCCCTCGGTTATGGAAGCCAACCGGACAAGATTAGACAAACAAACAAGATGGAAAATCCTTCAAGCGGGTTAGAGATCCTAACTCCAACCCCAACAAGGTGCCGGCATTCAAGTCAAGGGGGACTTCTGTTAACCTCCAAAAATGGTGGGGACGAAAGAAGAATTTTCCATCAGGTTCGAAAAATGAGTCGGGGTAGAAAGCAACAGTTTTTAGAGGTACCTTAGAACCCCACCTACCTACAATGAAGTTAAGATATGAACCTCCACCTACCTCGGCCAGATCTAGAACCTTCAGGACCAAGAAAGCATCAGGAAACCTCAAAGATAAGGCCCTAGAGACACTACTGCCACAAGGTCTTAACGCTTGCCTACCCCGGGTATCCCGGTAGTCCGATACCCGATATTCCCAAACCTCATTTAAGAAGATCGAGAGGAAGGCGGGGTGCCCGAAGCATCCTGACCCACTAAACTCGTGGCATACACATAGCAAGTTAACACCAGGGTCCTAGTATACCGACCCCGCTTGAAGCGGGAGGCGGATACCCCGAACAGCAGACCGAATAGGAAGACAAACATTAAACGCCACCGTTCAAGACAGAAACTCAAGTTAGAACGCGGCATTGATTCCCGCCATACAGAATCCTATTTTAAATAGAATTCAACTCCCATCAAATCGGATGAAAAGAGGGAATCACCTGATTGAAGGAATCAACTCCCCGACGAACCCGTTGATCGCCAAGGAAAGACCCGTAATTTGCTAAAACCCTAGACCGAAGTTCTAGGAGTGGACAGCAAGAAACAAGCCTATATATATTCATCATATGACGACAGAAAGGGGAGATCGAAACCCTACCAGACTTTTTCCACTTATCGATAGACACAAAAAAGCTCCATCACCATTGCCTACCAAGTTACTTTCGTTTTCATTATTGTTATGATCATGCTTATGCTTTCAACAGATTGTAAGTTTCATTATATGTTATACTAAATAAAATAAGTTGAATTTCATTCCATCAAATACCAGAATCTTTGTCATCCTACTACTATACACCACACTTAGCCGATTTGTAGGAACCAGCGGGATATCGAGCTACTAGGTATCCCGCTAGCCCAGATCTATCCCGATCTGGGTCCCTCATAAACCGTTAATTAGAAATTTCACCCCGGTGACAATTTTTGGTTAACAATAACATTTTCCTCAGCCCGAGCTAGATCACCTTTGGCTTCCTCCACTTTGGCCTGAAGCGCCAAGTTGGCTTCCCTCAGGGCCGTGACTTGCTGCCTCATAGCCAGTGCAAATTTAAAACCATGCATATGTAAAGAAAAAGGATCAGTACCTCAGAGAAATTTATGTTTAAGCAAGCAAGAAGAGTCAGATTGCATACCTCAGCAAGCAAGGCGGCCCCTTTAGTGGCCAGGATATCCGTTGGCAAGGAGGACATCTGGTGCAAGCCTCCTCCGGGATAGGCAGCAACGAATTTAGCAACAATTTCCTCCCGGTTCAAGTCCCGCGACCCCGACCCAGACCCAGACCCAGACCCAAACCCAGACCCAGACCCAGACCCAGAAGGAAGATCAGAAGAAGGGTTAGTCTTAGCACCAGTGGCTCTCTCTCTCTCTCTCTCTCTATCTCTCTCTCTCTCTCTAACCTAGCTAGGCGCCTGATAGATGCAGCTACGGAAGGAGGAGAAGTAGCCACAACAGCGAGTTTGGTGGGAGCAACAGAGAGAGGGCATTTTGGGATTGAGGCTAGAGAGACCTTGGCCATAGCAGCCCTAGCCAGCATCTTGCCCAAAGACGGGCGTGCTGAGATCTTAGCAGGAGAGGAAACTGGCGAGTGGGGTGACAATCCCGCCAAAACAGGAGGAGAAGATGAAGCTGGATGATAAGGCCCAGGTGCAACCCCGGCACCATAAGAAGGAGTAGGCATGAGCATGTGAAGGTTGAAGGAGTAGTATATTTATAGGCAGAGGCGGACAGTTACCGAGATAGAAGAAGAGACGTAACTGGAAACGTAACGTGACGATTTAGAGGGAATCGCGCCAAAACGGCCCGTTTAAAATCTGAAAACAATCGTCATCAGGCACGTGGGCCGTGTATTAAAGGCAATCGAATCCAAGGAAGATCCTCCCCTTGGCTATGGAAGCCAGCCAGACAAGACTAGACAGACAGACAGACAGACAAGATAGAAAATCCTTCAAGCGGACTAGAAATCCTGACTCCAACCCCGGCAAGATATCAGCGTTCAAGTCAGTGGTGACTTCTGTTAACCGCCAAAAATGGCAGGGATCAAAGAAGAATTTTCCACCGGCCTAAGAAATTAAGTCGAGATAAAAAAGCTACCAGGGAAAAGATATCCACGCATCCTACAAAAGACCAGGGTAGGGACTTCTACCAACCCCGATCAGGTCTAAAATCTCCAAGACCCCAAAAGTACCAGGAAACCCTGAAGACAAAGCTCCAGGGATTCCACTGTTACAAGATTCAAATACCCGTCTAACTCTAAGTACCCGATACCCCGATACGGCCAAGCATAATTCAAGAAAAAAAAACGTGAAGAATGCGAGGTACTTGAGTATCCCGATCCACTAAAAGCTAGTGGTAGTGAAAGTATACAAACGGAGTTAAATAGCTTAAAGCAAACCTAGAGGGGGTGAATAGGTTTTTACACCTTTTTCAATCCCTTGAACAAACTTTCGTTTGTCCCTCAAGGTAGCCTTACATACAACACATAAACCACAAATTCATACATAGACAAGATAAGCATATGATCATATGAGCATAATCTATGAATATCAATAGTTGTATGAGGTATAAGAACACAAAAATGGAATATCAAAGAATACTTGTATTTCAATATTTGTTCAATGTATTACAAGTATAATCAAACAATACTATACATAAGAAATACAATATACAAAATAATTATATTTACAAGTAAGATCAAATGACTAAGATCACAAATCACACTTCACAAAATCTTGTTACAAAATACATCACAAGTGAATATTATGCAACAAGGTAACAACATACACATATACAAATAGAAGAGAAAGAGATAGAAAGAATTAACACAAGAGATTTTTTAACGTGGTAAAACCTCTAAGGAGGAAACATCCACGGGTTGAACTACAACTGTTAACCGAAAATTGTCACTGGGGTGATATTTCCAATTAACAATTCAAGGGGGACCAGGATCGGGGTAGATCTTAGTCGGAGAGGTATCAGGTAGTTCGATACCTTTGGCTTCCTAAAAATTCACTAAGAATGGTGTATAATAGTAGTAAGAAATCGAACATATGGTAGAATGAATACTCGACTTATTTTATTCATAATAAACACATAGTAAGGTTACAATCAGTCTTTAGCAAAACTATCGTTACATGAACAAAGGCAGGCTAAACTTGATAGACAATGGTGATGTAGCTTACATGTCTGTCGATAAGTGGAAAAAAATATGAAGTAGGGTTTCGGTCCCCTTTTCTCTATGATCATGCAACGAATATATAGGTCCGTGTCTTGCCATGCACTCCTAGAACTTCGGTCTAGGGTTTTAGCAATCTACAGGTCTTTCATTGGCAATCCCCGAATTCGTCGGGGTCTTGATCCCTATAATCCAGAGATTCCTTTTTAAACTGAAAGAGTTGACCCCCCTTTGAACGGGACTCTTGAATGGTGGGAATGCATGTAATATTCTGCTTCAAACAATAGCGTTTAATGTTTGTCTTTCTTTTCAGTTTGTTGTTCGGGGTACCTGCTTCTCGTTTTAGGCGGGGTTGAAGTACTGGGATTTACTAGGTGTCTGCTACTAGCTTTTGGTGGATCGGGATACTTAAACACCTCGTCTTCTTCTTGTCTTTCTCGAATTATGTTAGAGCGTATCGGGATACCGGGGTATCTGGAGGCCGACTGGCACTAGGATTTTATAATAGTGGAGTCCCCGGGGCTTTGTCTTTGGGTTTCCCTGGTACTTTCTAGGTCCTAGAGGTTTTGGGCCTGGTCGGGATGGGCAGAAATCCATACCCTGGCCCTTCTGTAGGTAGGCGGGGTATCCAGATACCTCATCCGTTGTTGCTTTCTACCCCGACTTTCTTTTCGAAGCCGATGGAAAATTCTTCTTTGATCCCTGTCATTTTTGGCGGTTAACAGAAGTCCCCCCTGACTTGAACACCGGTACCTTGCTGGGGTTGGAGTCAGGATTCTTAGTCCGCTTGAATGATTTTCTATTCTATCCTTCTGCCCGGCCTCGTCGGGCTAGTTTCCATTATTAAGGAGGAACTCCTCCTCGTATACGGCGGTATTTAATGTTAATCCATGTGTCAAACAGTGGTTGCTTCGAGAATTCAAATAGGCTATTTTTGGCGCGACTTTCTCGGAGTTGTCTCGCACACGTCTCCATCCATTACTCCATGTTTCCTTCTATGCTCTGGTAACCGTTCCTGCACGTCTTCAGCCATTACTCCATATCTCCTTTTCTGTTTCGATAACCGTCCAACTTCTATCTATAAATGCATCACTCCTTCCCTTACTTGCTTACGCTCACTCTTCTTTCCGAGATCAAGAACTAAAATCTTTCTTCTTTCTTAAACTTTTTCTCTTCCTTTTTTCTACTACAATGGCATCCTCTTCGAAACTCCCTGCCTCTTCTCAGGATGCTCCTTCACCTTCCTTGCTTCCTCGGCCTGCCTCCTCAATTTCTCATTCAAACTCCGCCAATCCTCCTGACTACCCTGAAAATATTTTGACAGAAAGCGGACTCTGAGTGGAGTTCTCTGTCTATCAGGGGAAAAAAGCGTGGTCTGGGCAAAGGCGATGTCGCTAGCCATGGTATCTCATCTCAATGTCGCCATTCTGGTAGGAATCCCCGAGTCGGGTCGAGTTTTCACAACAGACCCGATGACCCGGTCCAAATAGTGGATGAAGAGGATGGTGCTGATGTCGACGATAAGGAGGATGAGAAGAAGAAGAATGAGGAGGAGGAGGAGGAGGAGGAGGAGGAGGAGGAGGAGGAGGGGGAGGGGGGGATGACATCCCGGCTGTTAATTCTGCCGGAGCACTTGTCGGGCCCCTACTCCCTTTTGATGGTGGCCAGATTATCCCGGATTCAGTCTGCACAGTCAATACCTTAGCTCGACTTATGAGGGTTTCTCTCTCCCTCATCGGGGGTATGAAGTATACACTCCTCCTCCAGGCTGCCTGTTAATTCATGTAGCTGCATTTGAATGTGGGGTCCGGCTTCCTCTTCATCCCTCTCTTCATAGGTTGCTCATTGCTTTGGAACTAGCCCCGTTACAAATTTCACCCAGATTCTGGAAGAACTTGACGGGGTTCTTGGTGCTTTGGAAGGAGTAATGTGAAAAAGAAGTGAAACAAATAATACACAGTGTGTATAAAACTATCTAGAGGGGGGTGAATATATTTTAAACGTATTACCCAATTTTTTCGTGTGAAGTCAATATTACGAAATTACCCCTAACTAGATAAAGCAATAAATCAAGTATAAAATGCGGAAATTAAATAGCACTTGATTTTTTACGTGGAAACCCTCACGGGAAAAACCACGGGCTAATAAGTGAGCCACACCCGAACCTCGAACCCAATAAGTGATAAAAATTACAACCTAATCCCGGAAGTAATCACACACCTACCTAATCCCGGTATGAGTGAACCTAGTTCGAATGCTTGCGATCTAAGCAACCTGAAACAAATTAGAGGCGTGTTCTATATAAAGCTAGAGGGGGGGTGAATAGATTTTAACTATCATTACCCAATTTTCGCATGCAAGTCAATTTTACGAAAATGCCCTACTAGTCAAAAATACATACAAGTGTAATATAGTGCGGAATTTAAATAACACTTGATGTATACGTGGAAACCCAACCACTGGGAAAAAACCACGGGCTGTATAGTGCGCCACACTCGGAACTCGAAATCACTAATTGAAATGAAGTTTACAACCTATGTAGACCTCGTCTAACACTCCGGTCTGTAACCCCTCATTTCTACCCAGCGGGCCTTTATTAGCAACCCTATTCCAATTTGCTTGAGGCCTAAGCACTCTTAGCCTCAAGACTTACTTCTCAATGAAGAGAAACAACCTATGTGAATATATATGAATATTCAAATAACAAACAAGGCTAGGTAACCTTAGATGCTTATCTAGGATGATGATATAATCAATTTAATCAACCCTAGATATCAATTGCTAAATGACATGTCAAATAACTTAGCTAATCAAGATTAAGCAAAAACCTAATTAGCTATCACAATCAACACTCAATCATTTTCATCACAAATAATCTCTAACTTGTATCTAGCATATAATCAAAAGCATACAAGTAATTAAAGAGATGTATTAATATGAAAAACACTAAAGTAATATGAAATTAGTGAAGAACATACCAAATAAGATGTGATGATTCAAAACCATGCATGGATCAATTCTATGAAGGCATAGAAGATCAAATATGAAATTTGATGCAAAAGGGATTTGATTTGAGTGTTTAAAGTTGAGTTCTTGATTTGATTTTTTCTCAAAAATCTCTCTTGAATGTTTAGGGTTCTAAGGTCTCAAGAAACTTGATCAGAGAATGAGAAAATAAGATATTTATAGACATCAAGAATTGGGCAGGTGAAAAGACAATTTTGCCCCTGAAACGCACCGTTCGGCGGTTTCAATCGGCGGCCAGGCCGCCGATAACGACCGCCGAATTGAGCTCGTGAAGAACAGAGCATCAACGGCGGTTTCATTCGGCGGTTTCGTGACCGCCGATCCAACCGCCGAATCAAACCCGAAGGATTAAAATCGATCAGGTATGAACGGCGGTTTCGAACGACGGTCGTGACCGCCGATCTGGACCGCATAATTGCTCAAACCAATCTGGACTAAAACGGCGGTTTCATTCGGCGGCCAGGCCGCCGATCATAACTGTCGATCACCAACAATGGTGAAAATCAAGGAGAAGCCAAGGGCATTCTCCATAGGCGGTCTTCACGCGAAACCAAGCACACATTAGTGCAAGCGCGGACGTTTCCGAACAATGTCGGGAAACGAATTATAAGGCACATATACACACAACAAGATATATCAACCAAAGTGCGAGTGTGTAAAGTGACATGTGAAGAGATGCACATAAAAATAAGCAAATATGCAATCATAGCAAGAATGCTAAGTGTGTGTGTGCTACTAATTCTCTTCAAAGAAAACCAAGCACGAGAGATTATACCTTTGGCGTGCTTGTATCTTGAGGTCATGGAAGGGCCTTTGATCTTCAACACTAATCACTTAGACTACCCTTACATTCAAAACCCCAACATATGGTTTGACCACGAAATAAGCCAATCAACAAAACGGGAATCCTTACACAACCTAATCCCGGATGCTACACACAAGACTTATGTTCTCAATGAAGAGATTAACACCCTAAGTGAATATATGAATATCCAAATGCAACATAGAGCAAGGTAAACCCTATATGCTTATCTAAGATGATGAATTTGCAATTAGAACAATCCTAGATATTAAAACTAAATGACATGTCAAATAGCTTAGCTAATCAAGATTAAGCAAAAACCTAGTTAGCTATCACAATACAACTTCTCAAACATTCAATACACTAATCTCAATCTTGTATCCAAAATATATATAAATAACATACAAGTAATAAATTGAGATTGCTTGTTAAGAAAAACACAAAATATGTAAGATATTAGTGAAAAGCTTACCAAGCAAAGTGTGATGAAGAATCCATGCAAAAAGACATCTAGATGATCAAAGATGATGCTAGATGATGATTGATGATCATGAAATGGTGTTTAAGTAATCAAAAATGAGTTGTTGGAATTTTTCTTGTTTTTGAAAAATATCCTAAGTATGAAATCTGAATATGAACTTTCTTAATTGACCTAAAGTCAAAGTGGCATATATATAGAGGGCCAAATCAAAGTGTGGTCGTTTTGAATAAGTTGCCCTATTTTTGCCTTGGGCGCTGTTCGTAGGGCGCCTTTGTACAGCGCCCCAACTCTGTTCTCTCGGGAAAACAGAGCAGCGCTGTACGTACAGCAACCCAACAGCGACCGATTTAAATCGATCAGGTCTGTACAACGCTTTAATGGGCGCTGTACAAACAGCGCTTTGTACAGCGCCTTTCACTATGTATGAATCCTAAGTCTATGCATGGCATGGCATTGGACATACAAGATGAAATCAAAATAAACATGCATGAAGAGATGTTAATGAACATTAATGCACAACAATAAGAAACACAACATACAAGATTTAACCATATGCATGAGTTGTGAGTGTGTGCAACTAACTCTTCAAAACAAGTAAGCACTTAGAGTTTTACCTTTAGTGCTTATCAAAATGAGGTCTTCAAAGGGCTTTGAGCAATAACACCAACACCTAAGCTACCCTTACAAAGAACCCCAACATGTGGTTTGACTACGAAATAAGCCAATCAACAAATGGGAACCTTACAAGAAGGTATCGAGAGAAAGCCCAGCTTCGATGAGATTCGCTACATCTATCAAATAACGAGTATGGTCCCTCAGGGTCAATTCTATCTGAGGCCTAAAAACAAGATGCAGTTCGTGGTTCCTGGGGAGAACGTGAAGTTCAACCCGTCCTAGAAAGATGAATGGGTGGTGGTTGAGGGTGATTGGGGCCAGTCAACGCACCTAGATGGGGCCGAGTACCCGGTTCCTACCCAGTTCTCTCCGAAAGATAAGTGGAGCATAGGCATTCTTCCTACAGAATCCAGAAGGATTATTAAGCAGATCTAGGACAGGAACTATACCAATTCAAGGTATCCCACCTACGATCCCTTTGAAGGTGCTCGGTTGGAGCGGTATCTGAGGATATCCATTACGCATCCGGGTAAGCTTTCCTTCTTGTCTTTCCTTTTTTCTATGTTTTTTTTTTTTTTACTAATTCTTCTTCTGACAGTTTCTGTGACTCCTCTCCTTTCCTGTTCTCCTTCTTCTTCTTCTTCTTCTTCTTCTTCTTCTTCTTCTTCTTCTTCTTTAGGACCGATATATCCAATCCCCTTCTGGGCAGCTCTCCTGTTCCTTCTCCTCCCGGTGTCAGCACTGCTTCTGGACCTCAGCCACTTGCGTCAACCCCTCCTATAGCAAACAAGGGGTTGCCCCCACCTTCTCCCGCTTCACCTCCCGCAAAGGTCGCATCATGTCCATCCTTAAGCGAGATGTTGGCACGGGCTGCCAAAGCCAAATTTTCTCCGCTTTCTTCTCTAAAATAGGCTTCCATTGCTGCCACTGTCTAGCCTGCAATGGTGGTTCCTCCCCCCCCCCCCCCCCCCCCCCCCCCCCCCCCCCCTCACCCCTCCTCCCCCCACTGTTCCAGTTAAGCTTCCAGCTAGGGAGGAAAATAAGAAGGTTGTTGTTGCTGAGCCTACTTCCCCTGCCGATCTTCCCTCTGGATTGGGGTCTTGAGATCATAGCCAGGAGGAGATCATCTCCAAGTTCATCTTTGCTTGCCCTGGTGGGGGCCTGCAGTCAATGTCTTCCCTGCCTGCTGACATCTTGGCGACGATGTGGGCTTTTTTGCTTGCTGAGGTATAAGCTTTAACTCCTTAGCTTGTTGAGTATAAGTTTTTCTTTTTGAGATATTTACTATCTTTCTCTATTTTGCAGGGTTTTAAATTTGCTTTAGTAATGGGGCAACAGGTCGTTGTCTTGAAGGAGGCCAACCTGACACTTCAAGCTAACTTGGAAGAGACCAGGAGCGATCTAGCCCGAGCTGAGGAGAATGCTACTTCCCTGGTTTAAGCTGCTTCTGAGTCTGAGTCCGGTAGGAGGGCTGCCTTGAAGGAGCTGAAGCAGATGACACATGCCTATGACATGGAAACTATTAAATCAACTCGCCGCCGGGTTGAGCGGGAAACTGTCAAGGCGGAGATGGCTGTCCTCCTAGACGAAAATAGGTCTCTACAGGGTTCCATGAGCATTCTGGAATCTAGAGTGGATTCTTCCTTTGGGGATGGATATTTTACTGCTTCATATGAAGTTACCAAGGCGTTTCCTCCTCCCTTCGATTTGCAGACCACTCTCAACTGGGATCATGATCAGATTATGGCTAGGGCTGCCCAGTTTGAATATCAAGATCAGGGAGGTCGTTCTCAAGCTACCATTATCCCTGAGAATGTCGAGGAAGAATCCCAGAGTCCCAATGCTACTCAAGACAATTTAGGGCGGGACTCTGGGTGCCCTACTGAGGTAGTGGACCCTTCTATTGCAGTGGCTACGACCGGAGTTGAGGAAGATCATGATGCGGCAGGAGATAAGGTAGTTGAGAAAGTGGATGTATCAGGGCAAGAGGAGACAGTGGGGGAAAAACATAGGGATGCCTGATTTACTTCTGATATTCTTTTCATTTATTTTGCTTTTTTTCTTTCTTTTTTTTTTTTTTTTGTACGCACCATAATTAACTTAAACGAAATTCTCCTCTTTTTGCAATTTACTCTGTGTTTTTTTATCATATGCTTGCTTGTAGAGCTTATATCCTGGTAAAGGATGGTATTTGTATGCTTGAGTGTGATCCAAGTAAGGCTTACCCGGACTGTTATAACGCTAGGCTTCAATCTTGCTTGGCTAGCAGCTGAGGAACCCACACTTGTCCTATCTTCTAGAAATAATTCCTGGACGATAGTCCCCCTAGCGTAAGCTGGCAGCGTTTTTAACTAAGTAAACTTGTCTAAGTACGGAACCATCTTGACCAGAAAGCTTGACCCAGGTATGAAGCAAAGGCTGCCTAGATACCCTGATTTAACCATTGTCCATCTAAGTGTGGAAGCTTGATGAATTCTTTATTCGAGATTGGGGATCCTGATGATGAATTTATCATGATTGCCTACCGGGATGGAGTGTCTGGTATCTTGAGATGGTAATCTGATTCCTTGATGCTTTGCCCTAGTAGGCTATTAAGGCCGTTTAATACCAGGATTTTATATGTGATTTGGAGAAGTGAAGTATCAAGTATCCCGATCAGATATCTTGATTCTTTAATGATCTGCGCTGGTAGGCAACTAAGGCCACTTTAGCACCAGGTTTTTCATATGGGGATATGGCGACATAATGCAGTAAGTACCAAGTATCCTTATAAGGTATCTTGATTCTTTGCCGGTATGTCCTGGTAGGCAACTAAGGCCACTTTAGCACCAGGTTTCTCCTGGAGAGGGGGATTCCCAATCTAAGGCTTTAGGAAGTCTATACAAGTCCTCCTGGTCTTGATAGGGCTGAGTCTGGCAGGTGACTACGCCACTTATGCGTTAAGCACCAGCCCTTTCCTCGAGGAGGGTATACCTCGACCAAGGCAACAGGATTGCCATGTGGCCTTTCCTGGTCTTGAGGCGATCAAAAATGGCAAAAACTTGCTAGGCGAACTTTAGGAGAATCACGTAGGAGAATAAAAGCTGACTTTATTGAATTTCTCAAAAGCAAATACAAAGCAAAAGATCGGGGTGTATATATCAGAAGTATACCAACCGATGTAATACTCCTTTTCAAACTCTAAGGTTAAAGCCTTTTAAGATGATCATCATTCCTGGTGTGATCTACCGGGTAGACATCCATGTCTTCAATTGCCCAACGGGGTACCTACCAATCTATCCCTGCTATTCCTACTTTGCTTCTTCTACAATCATACTTGGCACCTCTCCTTCCTTCGAGATGGAGTGATCCGGCAATGAAATCTTGTGGCCCGGCTCATTGGTAACACGGGTGTACTGCTTGGCTAATATGGAAGGGTTGGCGGTTACTGCATAATAGGTGCGGGCTGCTTACTGATCTCCCCTAACTTCCCCTACCTTGGTTCCAACCGGGAACTTCAGTACGTTGTGATAAATGGATAGGACTCCCCTGATTCCCGATAGGAAAGGTCTTCCCAGGATTGCATTGTAGGCTGACGGGGTATCAACCACTATGAACTCCGTCATGATATTCTGCTGAAGGGGGGCTTCTCCAATTATTACCGACAGAATGTAGGTTCCCACTAGCATCACGAAGTCCCCTGTAAAACCGTACAATGGTGTGATGCAACTATTGTAGCAAGGGTTTTTCAGGTTAAGCTTTTCCAACGCCCCTTTGAACAAAATATCGACACTGCTTCCGGTATCTATCAGGATGCGGTGAACCCGGCAATTGGCTATCTGTACCGTGATCACCATTGGATCATCATGAGGCTGTACTGTGTTGTAGGCATCATCCTCAATGAAAATGATCTGAGCAGAGGGAAGATAATCTCGTGATCCTTTGGATACTCAGAATACATCCAAACCAATGGTGAGCCTTGGGATCTTCCTAGCATGGTTCTTCCTTGAATTGTTGGAAGTCCCTGCTAGTGTTGGGCCTCCACTGATAGTGTGAATGACCTGAATCTGCTGCATCAAATCCTTTCCTTCGTGCTTCCTCCTTTCTTCTACATCTCGCATTTCCCCTTGAACCTCCTTCCCTGCTTTGATGCTATCCCGCACTTGTTGAAAAAATTCAACTAAGAGTCCTCCTCTCACCAATCCTTCAATCTATTTTCGGAGGCTGTAGCACTCGGATGTGTTGTGTCCGACGTCCTCGTGAAAATCGTAGTATTTGTAACGATTTCTTTGATCAGCTGGGATCTTTATTGGACCAGGTTTCCTGAGCAAGCCCTTATCGTTAATAGCCAGATATATGGTCTCTCGGGAGGCATTGAGAGGAGTGAAGTGGTTGTACCAGTCTTTCACACTTGATACCCGAGATACTTCTCTAAGTGGAGGTGTTGCTCGGGGAGGAGTCCTTCTAGCCGGGTATCTTTCCTGGTGTTGAAGAGGAGGCGGCCTGTATGTCGATCGGTTTGGAGGAGGGTTCTGGAACTTCTTTACAGATGCCAGCTTTGGAGACTCCTCCTTAGGCCATTTAATTGTTCGAGCTTCATCATGTTCAACCTTGACTCGAAGCTACTCATCTATGTCCACTTGCTCTAGCACCCTATCATAGGCTTCCTGGTAGGTCTTAGATGGATGCTTGGCAAATGATCGGAACAATCTGCCAGCCCATAGGTTCCTTTTGAAATTGGCCAGGGTCTCCTTCTCAGCAAATACTCCCATCTGGATCACTTTCTTGTGAAACTTCTCTACATAGGATCTCAGTGTTTCACCTTGCTCTTAGATCACATATTACAGTAGGACGGGGTCCTTGGGGCAAGGCTTGATCCCCTGAAACTGGGCATAAAAATCTGTAGTGAGCTTTGTTAAAGAATCCACACTACTTGGAGGTAATTTTCTGAACCAAGTCTTTGCGCAGTCGGTCAGAGTGGATGGGAACATTCTGCACATAGCTGACCGAATGGCATTCTGGATTTCAATCTGGTGGACAAAGCTCTCCATGTGGCTCACGGGATCCTCCAATCCGGAATACTTCTCGGTGGGCATCTTAAATTTGGGGGGTAACTCAGCTTCCCGAATCCTTCTAGAGAAATGTACATTCATCTCCCTCAAGGGGTTCTTCTGAATACCCCGGTGTTTCCCCATCTCCAATTTCTCGATTTCCTCCGCCATCTTGGCCATCTGATCCTCAAGGCGTTTGGATCCATCGTGCCTGGATCGGGCTACTAAACCTTCGTTGTCTGAAGTTTCTGACTCCACCGTAGGTTCATCGCGCTCCTCCTTCTGAGGCCGGGTACCCTGCTGGTTCCTCCTGGGTCCAATACTGCCACTTGCATCTGGCTGAGGATTCTTCCTTTCTGCCACCGGCCTAGTTGTTGGTTGGATCCTTCTGAGCGGGATGTTGAATGCTGATTTCACCTGTCGAGGTCTAATATCTCCAGGATAATCCGGTACTGGTAGCGGCGGGCCGAGTCTATCGAAGACTGGTACCGGGTACTTGGTCCAGCCCCTTCTACAAATTTGTGTGCTTCAAAGGGTATTCCTTGGGCGATCATCCAGAGACAGACGCTCTCTACATAGGTTGCAGCATTGTTCCATGGTATCCCGATTTACCTCTGGGACCGTGGGGTCCTATGGTGTTGTCCCGTTGTTAGGTGGTGGAACCAGTGCCGGGATCTGGCTTCTTGCTCCCTTCCTCTTCCCTTGGTTTCTTTGGGTGGAAGCGAGGGAAATAGGCCCTAAGTTGGCGGGCTGCCCCTGAGAGGATCGGATTGGATCCTCATCTTCTACTTCTTCTGGGTAGACCTTGGTAGCTTGTTAAGGGTGGGGAGTTGTTCCCACAGACGGTGCCAAAAGTGTTAACCAAAAATTGTCACTAGGGTCAATTAACAATTCAATGGGGACCAAGATCGGGGTAGATCTTGGTCGGAGAGATATCAGGTAGTTCGATACCTTTGGCTTCCTAAAAATTCACTAAGAATGGTGTATAATAGTAGTAAGAAATCAAACATATGATAGAACGAATACTTGACTTATTTTAGTCAGAATAAACACATAGTAAGGTTACAATCAATCTTTAGCAAAACTATCGTTACATGAACAAAGGCAGGCTAAACTTGATACACAATGGCGATGCAGCTTTCATGTCTGTCGATAAGTGGAAAAAAATATGAAGTAGGGTTTCGGTCCCCTTTTCTCTGTGATCATGCGACGAATATATAGGTCTGTGTCTTGCCATGCACTCCTAGAACTTCGGTCTAGGGTTTAGCAATCTACGGGTCTTAGCAATCTTCGGGTCTTTCATTGGCGATCCTCGAATTCATCGGGGTCTTGATCCCTATAATCCAGAGATTCCTTTTTAAACTGAAAGAGTTGACCCCCCCTTTGAACGGGACTCTTGAATGGCGGGAATGCATGTAATATTCTGCTTCAAACAATGGCGTTTAATGTTTGTCTTTCTTTTCGGTTTGTTGTTCGGGGTACCTGCTTCTCGTTTTAGGTGGGGTTGAAGTACTAGGATTTACTAGGTGTCTGTTATTAGCTTTTGGTGGATCGGGATACTTAAACACCTCGCCTTTTTCTTGTCTTTCTCGAATTATGTTAGAGCGTATCCGGATATCGGGGTATCTGGAGGCCGACTGGCACTAGGATTTTATAATAGTGGAGTCCCCGGAGCTTTGTCTTTGGGTTTCCCTGGTACTTTCTAGGTCCTAGAGGTTTTGGGCCTAGTCGAGGTGGGCAGAAATCCATACCCTGGCCCTTCTGTAGGTAGGCGGGGTATCCAGATACCTCTTTTGTTGTTGCTTTCTACCCCGACTTTCTTTTCGAAGCCGATGGAAAATTCTTCTTTGATCCCTTCCATTTTTGGCGATTAACAACAACCATTGGGTACTTATATATATTGGAAAGTAAATAAGAAATTCCACAAAGTGACCAATCTTTAGCTCACCCAACCTAGCAGAGTCTATGTTTACCCAACCCTATTGGAGAGTACGAAATCCCTCAATGATGCGAAGCCACCATATATTGGACAACATACAAAACCAACATCGATGGAAGATTAGAAATTCCTCAAGAGTGTATACACATCCCATGTACCCCGCTCTTTTGGAGTCTATGTCTATCCATACGCCTAGACCTAACAACATATAAGCAAACTCCCTATCCAAGGCACACATGCCTCTAGAGAGCTTTCCATGCATGACTATCCGAGTCTTCCCGACTCTAGCCATGACTTCTTGCTTGCCTATCCGAGTCATCTGGACTCTAGACAAGTCTTCTTGCTTGGCTATCCGAGTCATCCCGACTCTAGACAAGTCTTCTTCCTTGGCTATCCGAGTCATCTCAACTCTAAGAAGACTTCATGCCTTTTACAAGGACTTCCTAGTGTGATCATGTGAATGCAAATGATGCAAAAAATCAATACAACATAGAACATGTGATCAATACATTCCATGGTACAACTAGACCTAAACATGTGAAAATACAAGTAAAGTAATCTAGATGCTAAAAACATGAATTAAACCTAGAGCAAGTGAAAAGCACCTAACACATAAGCTCATAGTTCTATTCATCACATATAACACTTGAACAATACATATTCAAGAAGTACAAGTTCAAGATGCTATAAACATACAATAAAATGCTAGAATCATGAAATCAAATCAATCAATATTCTAGCCAAAGATTTAGAGCAAGGATTAAAATATAAATCAATTAAATCCTAGATAACTCTAAAAACACATACAAATACAATAATCCTAGATTTCAACAATCAAAAGATCAAAACACATCTCAAAGTCATTTATCACAAAATTGATTCAATCTAATCACAATACAACTCTCAAACATATGAAAAACCTAGAATCTAAGAAACTAGTTCACAAGTGTCTCTAAATAGACTTTTGATTAGGATTGATTGTGAAGCTATCTTTCTTAATAGAATTCACCAAACATACACATACATATAGAAGAAGAAACCCCAAGCAAATTGAAGGTTATAAAAGAAAAAAACCCAAAGATATGAACACTACGTTGGATTCTCGAGCTGGTTCGGTTTTCTGTGTGCAACCACCAGAAAAGTCAATCAAACAACTGCCAAATCACTTGGAAAAGGTAAAGAACTTGATTACGAACAATCTCCAACTTGAATCACTCAATTCCGACTTCGTATGAGAAAGTTATGGTGTTTGGAAGGTGAGAAAATTGGAGAGAAAAATTCTAACCGGATTTTTCAATTCTTTCTTCTTGGAATGAAATAGAGGTGTTAACCGCCATAAATGGTAGGGATCAAAGAAGAATTTTCCAGCGGCCTTAAAAATTAAGTCGGGGTAAAAAAGCTACCAGGGAAAAGATATCCAGGCACCCCGCCTTTCTACAAAAGACCAGGGTAGAGACTTCTACCAACCTCGATCAGGTCTTAAACCTCCAAGACCCCGAAAGTACCAGGAAACCTCGAAGACAAGGCCTCAGAGACACTACTATCACGAGATCCTAGCACATGTTTACCTCCAAGTATCCCGGTATCCCGGGACCCCGGTAGCCCGATACCCCGATACCCCGATATCCCGATACGGTCGATGCGTAATTCAAGAAAAAAACGTGAAGAAGGCGAGGTACTTGAGTATCCCCGATCCACTAAAAGCTAGTGGTAGGCACCTGGCGAATAAATCACGTGTTAAAATCCCAGTGCTCCGACACTGCCTGAAGCAAGAAGCAAGTACCCCGAACAGCAATCCGAGAAGAAAGACAAGCATTAAACGCCATCGTTTAAGGTAGAATATTACGTGCATTCCTGCCATTCAAGAGTCTCATTTAAAAGTGGAGTCAACTCTTTCAGTTCTAAAAGGAATCACTTGATTTTAGGGTTCAATTCCCTGACGAATTCGTTGATCGCCAAGGAAGACCCATAAGTTGCTAAAACCCTAGACCGAAGTTCTAGGAGTGCCTAGCAAGAAACGGGTCTATATATTCATCGTATGATTACAAAGAAAAGGGACAGAAACCCTACTTCTTACTTTTCCACTTATTGACTCAGACGTGAACCTCCATCTCCATCGCCCACTGAGCTTATTTTTCATAACCGCAGTTAGGATAGATCTCCATTGTAACCCCATTATGTACTTGTTATTAATAAGAATGAGTTTTTTATCCGACCTATTGTTTACGTGAAACTTTTACTTACTACTGAAAAAAATTATAGCACGGTGTGTATAAAACTATCTAAAGGGGGGGTGAATAGATTTTAAGCTTATTACCCAATTTTTCGTGATTAGTCAAAATTACGAAATTACCCCTAAATAGATAAAACAATAAATCAAGTATAAAATGCGGAATGTAAATAACACTTGATTTTTACGTGGAAACCCTCACGGGAAAAACCACGGGCTAGTAAGTAAGCCACACTCGAACCTCGAATCCACTAAATGTGTAAAACGATTACAACCTAATCCCGGAAGTAATCACACACCTACCTAATCCCGGTATGAGTGAACCTAGTCCTACTACTTGCGAATTAAGCAACCTAATCCCGGTCACAACACAAGACTTAATTCTCTAAAAAGAGATTAACACCCTAAGTGAATATATGAATATTCAAATGCAACATAGAGCAAGGGAAACCCTATATACTTATCTAAGATGATGAATATGCAATTAAAAACAATCCTAGATATTAAAGCTAAATGACATGTCAATTAGCTTAGATAATCATAGATTAGAGAAACCTAGATATCTATCATAAAAACAACACTCAATCAAATCAACACAACAATCTCTATCTTGAATATAAGAATATAATCTAAGATCAATCAAGTAATAAAAGAGATGCCATAATAAATTAAACACTAATTATGTATGATAATAGTGAAAAACTTACCAAAGCAAGTGTGATGATGAAAGACCCATGCAAGCAAGCATCCTAGATATGCTAGAGAATGCTAGATGAACTTTGATGCAAATGGATTTTTGGTTTAAGTGTTTGATGAGCAAACTTGATTGCTTTCTCTCTTAAAAATCTCTCTTTTTAAAGTAGGGTTCTTGATGATTAAAGAGTCACACTTAGAACAAGAGAAAGTGATGTATTTATAGGCATGAAAAACAGAGCATGTGAAAAGACAAGTTTGCCCCTGAAACGCACCAATCGGCGGTTTCAATCGGTGGCCTGGCCGCCGATAATAACCGCCGAATTGGCCCGAGAGGAACAGGGGACCAACGGCGGTTTCATTCGGCAGTTTCGTGACCGCCGATCCAACCGCCGAATCAAACCTGAGATTAAAAAATCAATCAGGTATGAAAACGGCGGTTTCATTCAGGACCGCCGATTCAACCGCCGAATTAGGCCGAGAGATAAAATCAATCAGGTCTTGAACGGTGGTTTCGAACGGCGGTCGTGACCGCCGATCATAACCGCAGAATTGCTCCATACACTACTGGAAGCAAACGGCGGTTTCATTCGGCGGCCTGGCCGCCGATCACCAACAAAGGTGAAAACCAAGGAGAAGCCAAGGGCATTCTCCGTAGACGGTCCTCGCGCTAAACCAAGCACATTCTAGTGCATGCGCGAACGTTTCCGAAAACAATCGGGAAATGAATTACAAGACAACAAGACACAATTACACACAACAAAATATAACACATAAGTGCAAGTGTGAAATGTGACAAGTGAAGAGAATGCACACATATGCAATGCATGTTAAGTGTGTGTGTGCAACTAATCTCTTTAAAGAAAAGTAAGCACATAGAAATTTACCTTCGGTGCTTATCAAGATGAGGTCTTCAAAGGGCTTGAGCAATAACACCGATACCTAGGCTACCCTTACAAAGAACCCCCAACATGTGGTTTATCCACGAAATGAGCCAATCAACAAATGGAAACCTTACAACTACTATCGATACATCGTTCTTATTGAATTTCTAGGAAGCTAAGGGTATCGAACTACCTGATACCCCTCCGACCAAGATCTACCATAATCCTGGTCCCCCCTTGAATTGTTAATTGGAAAAAATCATCCCAGTGACAATTTTCGGTTAACACTTTTGGCGCCGTATGTGGGAAAAACTCCCCACCCTTAATAAGCTACCAAGCTCTACCCAGAAGAAGTTAAAGATGAGGCTCCGATCCTCTCAAGGGCAGCCTGCCACCTCGAGGCCCCATTCCCTCGCTTCCACCCAAAGAAATCAAATGAGGAGGAAGGGAGCAAGAAGCCAGATCCCGACACCGGTTCCACCACCTAATAGCGGGTCAGCGCCACAAGACCCCGCGGTCCTAGAGGTAAATCGAGATGCCATGGAACAACATGCTGCCGCTTATGTAAAGAGCATCTGCCTCCAGATGATTGCCCAAGGAATACCCTTTGAAGCACCCAGATTTACGGAAGGGGCTGGACCAAGCACCCGGGTACCGGTCTTTGATAGACTCGGGCCGCCTCTACCTGTGCCGGATCACCCTAGAGATCTTAGACCTCGACAGGTGAAGTCAGCTTTCGACATCCCGCCCAGAAGGATCTAGCCAACAACTAGACCAGTAGCAGAAAGGAAGGATCCCCAGCTCGATGCAGGCAGCAGTATTGGGCTCATGAGGAACCAACGGAGTACCCGGCCTGGTAAGGAGGAACGCAAGGAACCAACTGTGCAGTCAGAAACTTCGGACAATGAAAGATCTGTAGCCCGATCCAAGCATGATGGATCCAAACACCTTGAGGATCAGATGGCCAAGATGGAGAGGGAACTCGAGGAGTTGAAAAAGGGAAAACACCGGGGCACCCGGAAGAACCCCTTGGGAGAGATGAATGCACCTTTCTCCAGAAGGATTAGAGAAGCGAAGTTACCCCCCAAATTCAAGATGCCTACCGAGAAGTATTCCAGATCAGAGGATCCCGTGAGTCATATAGAGAGCTTTGTCCACCAGATAGAAATCTGAAATGCCACCCGGTCAGCTATGTGTAGAATGTTCCCCTCCACTCTGATCGACTGTGCGAAGACTTGGTTCAAGAAATTACCTCCAGGTAGTGTGGATTCTTTTATAAAGCTTACTACGGATTTTTGTGCTCAGTTTCAGGGGATCAAGCCTTGTCCAAAGGACCCTGTCCTACTGTAGTATGTAATTCAGGAGCGAGGTGAAACGCTGAGATCCTATATAGAAAAGCTCCACAAGGAAGTAATCCAGATGGGAGTGTTTGCTGAGAAGGAAACCCTGGCCAATTTCAGAAGGAACCTATGGGATGGCAGATTATTCCGGTCATTTGCCAAGCATCCGCCTGAAACCTACCAGGAGGCCTATGACAGGGCACTAGAGCAGGTGGACATAGATGAGCAACTCCGAGTCAAAGTTGAACATGATGAAGCCCGAACAGCTAAATGGCCTAAGAAGGAATCTCCAAAATCAGTACCTGGGAAGAAGTTCCAGAACCATCCTCTAAATCGATCGACGTACAGGCCGTCTCCCCCCAACACCAGGAAAGATACCCGGCTAGAAGAACTCCTCCCTGAGCAACACCCCCTCTGAGAGAAGTAGCTCGGATATCAAGTGAGGAAGACTGGTACAACCACTACACTACTCTCAATGCCTCCCGAGAAACCATATACCTAGCTATTCACGATAAAGGCTTGCTCAGAAAGCCCGGTCCAATGAAGGTCCAAACTGATCAAAGAAATCGTTATAAATACTGTGATTTTCACGAGGACGTCGGACACAACACATCCGAGTGCTACAGCCTCCGCAACCAGATTAAAGGATTGGTGAGAGGAGGACTCTTAGTTGAATTTTTACAGTAAGTGCGGGACAGCATCAAGGCAGGGAAAGAGGTACAAGGGGAAATGCGAGAGGCAGAAGAAAGGACGAAGGACGAAGGACGAAGGACGAAGGACGAAGGACGAAGGACGAAGGACGAAGGACGAAGGACGAAGGAAAGGATTTGATGCAACAAATTCAGGTTATCCACACTATCAGCGGAGGCCCAACACTGGCAGGGACTTCTAACAATTCAAGAAAGAACCATGCTAGGAAGATCCCAAAGCTCACCACTGGTCAGGATGTGCTCCGGGTCTCCAGAGGATCACGAGAATATCCTCACTCAGCTTAGATCAGATCAGATCATTTTCACTGAGGATGATGCCTACAACATAGTGCAGCCCCATGATGATCCAATGGTGATCACGGTACAGATTTCCAATTGCCGGGTTCACCCCATCCTGATAGAAACCAAAAACAGTGTCGATATTTTGTTCAAAGGGGCGTTGGAAAAGCTCAACCTGAAAAACCCTTGCTCCATACACTACTGGAAGCAAACGGCGGTTTCATTCGGCGGCCTGGCCGCCGATCACCAACAAAGGTGAAAACCAAGGAGAAGCCAAGGGCATTCTCCGTAGACGGTCCTCGCGCTAAACCAAGCACATTCTAGTGCATGCGCGAACGTTTCCGAAAACAATCGGGAAATGAATTACAAGACAACAAGACACAATTACACACAACAAAATATAACACATAAGTGCAAGTGTGAAATGTGACAAGTGAAGAGAATGCACACATATGCAATGCATGTTAAGTGTGTGTGTGCAACTAATCTCTTTAAAGAAAAGTAAGCACATAGAAATTTACCTTCGGTGCTTATCAAGATGAGGTCTTCAAAGGGCTTGAGCAATAACACCGATACCTAGGCTACCCTTACAAAGAACCCCCAACATGTGGTTTATCCACGAAATGAGCCAATCAACAAATGGAAACCTTACAACTACTATCGATACATCGTTCTTATTGAATTTCTAGGAAGCTAAGGGTATCGAACTACCTGATACCCCTCCGACCAAGATCTACCATAATCCTGGTCCCCCCTTGAATTGTTAATTGGAAAAAATCATCCCAGTGACAATTTTCGGTTAACACTTTTGGCGCCGTATGTGGGAAAAACTCCCCACCCTTAATAAGCTACCAAGCTCTACCCAGAAGAAGTTAAAGATGAGGCTCCGATCCTCTCAAGGGCAGCCTACCACCTCGAGGCCCCATTCCCTCGCTTCCACCCAAAGAAATCAAATGAGGAGGAAGGGAGCAAGAAGCCAGATTCCGACACCGGTTCCACCACCTAATAGCGGGTCAGCGCCACAAGACCCCGCGGTCCTAGAGGTAAATCGAGATGCCATGGAACAACATGCCGCCGCTTATGTAAAGAGCATCTGCCTCCAGATGATTGCCCAAGGAATACCCTTTGAAGCACCCAGATTTACGGAAGGGGCTGGACCAAGCACCCGGGTACCGGTCTTTGATAGACTCGGGCCACCTCTACCTGTGCCGGATCACCCTAGAGATCTTAGACGTCGACAGGTGAAGTCAGCTTTCGACATCCCGCCCAGAAGGATCTAGCCAACAACTAGACCAGTAGCAGAAAGGAAGGATCCCCAGCTCGATGCAGGCAGCAGTATTGGGCTCATGAGGAACCAACAGAGTACCCGGCCTGGTAAGGAGGAACGCAAGGAACCAACTGTGCAGTCAGAAACTTCGGACAATGAAAGATCTGTAGCCCGATCCAAGCATGATGGATCCAAACACCTTGAGGATCAGATGGCCAAGATGGAGAGGGAACTCAAGGAGTTGAAAAAGGGAAAACACCGGGGCACCCGGAAGAACCCCTTGGGAGAGATGAATGCACCTTTCTCCAGAAGGATTAGAGAAGCGAAGTTACCCCCCAAATTCAAGATGCCTACCGAGAAGTATTCCAGATCAGAGGATCCCGTGAGTCATATAGAGAGCTTTGTCCACCAGATAGAAATCTGAAATGCCACCCGGTCAGCTATGTGTAGAATGTTCCCCTCCACTCTGATCGACTGTGCGAAGACTTGGTTCAAGAAATTACCTCCAGGTAGTGTGGATTCTTTTATAAAGCTTACTACGGATTTTTGTGCTCAGTTTTAGGGGATCAAGCCTTGTCCAAAGGACCCTGTCCTACTGTAGTATGTAATTCAGGAGCGAGGTGAAACGCTGAGATCCTATATAGAAAAGCTCCACAAGGAAGTAATCCAGATGGGAGTGTTTGCTGAGAAGGAAACCCTGGCCAATTTCAGAAGGAACCTATGGGATGGCAGATTATTCCGGTCATTTGCCAAGCATCCGCCTGAAACCTACTAGGAGGCCTATGACAGGGCACTAGAGCAGGTGGACATAGATGAGCAACTCCGAGTCAAAGTTGAACATGATGAAGCCCGAACAGCTAAATGGCCTAAAAAGGAATCTCCAAAATCAGTACCTGGGAAGAAGTTCCAGAACCATCCTCTAAATCGATCGACGTACAGGCCGTCTCCCCCCAACACCAGGAAAGATACCCGGCTAGAAGGACTCCTCCCTGAGCAACACCCCCTCTGAGAGAAGTAGCTCGGATATCAAGTGAGGAAGACTGGTACAACCACTACACTACTCTCAATGCCTCCCGAGAAACCATATACCTAGCTATTCACGATAAAGGCTTGCTCAGAAAGCCCGGTCCAATGAAGGTCCAAACTGATCAAAGAAATCGTTATAAATACTGCGATTTTCACGAGGACGTCGGACACAACACATCCGAGTGCTACAGCCTCCGCAACCAGATTAAAGGATTGGTGAGAGGAGGACTCTTAGTTGAATTTTTACAGTAAGTGCGGGACAGCATCAAGGCAGGGAAAGAGGTACAAGGGGAAATACGAGAGGCAGAAGAAAGGACGAAGGACGAAGGACGAAGGACGAAGGACGAAGGAAAGGATTTGATGCAACAAATTCAGGTTATCCACACTATCAGCGGAGGCCCAACACTGGCAGGGACTTCTAACAATTCAAGAAAGAACCATGCTAGGAAGATCCCAAAGCTCACCACTGGTCAGGATGTGCTCCGGGTCTCCAGAGGATCACGAGAATATCCTCACTCAGCTTAGATCAGATCAGATCATTTTCACTGAGGATGATGCCTACAACATAGTGCAGCCCCATGATGATCCAATGGTGATCACGGTACAGATTTCCAATTGCCGGGTTCACCCCATCCTGATAGATACCAAAAACAGGGTCGATATTTTGTTCAAAGGGGCGTTGGAAAAGCTCAACCTGAAAAACCCTTGCTACAACAGCTAGACCTCACATTTGTACGGTTTTACAGGGGACTCTGTGATGCCAGTGGGAACTCACATTCTGCCGGTAATAATTGGTGAAGCCCCCCTTCAGCAGAATATCATGACGGAGTTCATAGTGGTTGATACCCCGTCAGCCTACAACGTAATCCTGGGAAGACCTTTCCTATCGGGAATCAGGGGAGTCCTATCCATTTATCAAAATGTACTGAAGTTCCCGGTTGGAACCAAGGTAGGAGAAGTCAGAGGAGATCAACAAGCAGCCCGCACCTGTTATACAGTATCCTCCAACCCTCTTAGCCAAGCAGAACGCCCATGTTACTAACGAACCGAGCCTCACGATTACAGAGCCAAATCATTATGTCTTAGAAGAAGGAGAGGAGCCAGATATGATCATAGAGGAAGCTGAAGAGGAAGAACGGGGATGGATTGGTGGGCACCCCACGGAGCAGTTAGAAGAAATCCAGATCAGGAAAGAAGATCCAACTAAGGTAGTAAAGATAGAAGGTGCACTAGACCATGAGGTCAGAGGAAGTCTGGTAAAGCTTCTTGAAGAATATAATGACATTTTTGCCTGGAGTCATGAAGAAATGCTGGGTATCCCTCTCAATCTAGCAGCTCATCAGTTAGCTGTAGATGCTACAGTCAAGCCCGTTAAACAGAAACGGAGACATTTCAACACCGAGCGGAATGCCGCGGTACAGGAAGAAGTGGATAAACTCTTGAAAGCAAGATTTGTCAGGGAATCCCACTACCCCGAATGGATTGCCAATGTAGTCATGGTAACCAAAGCCAATGGGAAATGGCGTATGTGTGTGGATTATACCGACCACAACCGGGCTTGCCCAAAGGACAGCTTCCCTCTTCCTAAAATCGACCAGCTGATTGATTCTACTGCAGGTAATAAGCTTCTAATCTTTATGGATGCTTTCTCGGGATACAACCAGAGCATGATGCACCCCGCCGATCAAGACAGGACCAGCTTCATCACTGGACAATGCATGTACTATTATAAGGTTATGTCATTTGACCTCAAGAATTCTGCAGCTACTTACCAGCGTTTGGTGAACAAATTATTCAAGCAGCAGATAGGAAGGTCTATGGAAGTATACATAGACGATATGATCAACAAGTCTCAAATGGCCAACCAACACCCAGAAGATTTACGCCAGACTTTTCAAGTGATCAGAGAGAATCATATGAGACTAAATCCTACTAAATGCGCCTTCGGGGTAGCAGCAGGAAAGTTCCTTGTTTTCATGGTACATGAGAGAGGAATCGAGGCCAATCCCGAGAAGATTAAGGCCATCATGAATCTGGAATCCCCTACCACACTCCAACAAGCACAAGGATTGACTGGCCGGATAGCAATGTTGAACCGTTTCATATCTCGATCTACAGATAAATGCTTACCTTTCTTTAAAATCATCAAGAAAGGAAAGAAGATGAAGTGGGATCAGGAGAGTGAGCAGGCGTTTCAAGCACTGAAGGAGTACCTGGCCAGTCCACCTCTACTGGTAAAACCCCTTCCAGGATGTAAGGATTCCCGTTGTTTTTAATTGGCTTATTTCGTGATCAAACCATATGTGGGGGTTCTTTGTAAGGGTAGCCTAAGTATCGGTCTTCTTGTTCGAAGCCCTTTGAAGACCTCGTGTTGATAAGCACCGAAGGTAAATTTCTATGTGCTTACTTTTCTTTGAAGAGATTTAGAAGCACACACACACTAAACATTCATTGCATATGTGTGCATTCTCTTCATTTGTCACAATTCACACTTGCACTTATTTATTATATTTTGTTGTGTGTTATTGTGTCTTGTTGTTGTGTTAATTCGTTTCCCGATAACTTTCGGAAACGTCCGCGCATGCACGAGAATGTGCTTGGTTTAGCGCGAGGACCGCCTATGGAGAATGCCCTTGGCTTCTCCTTGGTTTTCACCTTTCTAGGTGATCGGCGGTTATGATCGGCGGCCTGGCCGCCGAATTAAACCGCCGTTTCAGTCCAGATTGGTCTGAACCTTTTCTGCGGTTAATATCGGCGGTCACGACCGCCGTTCGAAACCGCCGTTTCAAGACCTGATTGATTTATCTCTCGGTCTAATTCGGCGGTTGAAACGGCGGGCATGAAACCGCCGTTCGAAACCGCCGTTCATACCTGGTCGATTTTGATCTCTCTGTTCTGTTTCGGCGGTTGGAATCGGCGGTCACGAAACCGCCGTTTTTGCTCTGTTCTTCACGAGCTCAATTCGGCGGTCATTAACGGCGGCCTGGCCGCCGATTGAAACCGCCGATTGGCGCGTTTCTTTGAAACTTACTTAAACGACCACACTTTGATTTGGCCCCCTATATATATGCCACTTTGACTTTAGGTCAATTAAGAGAGTTCATATTCAGAATTCATACTTAGGATATTTTTCAAAGAGAAGAAAAATTCCAAGAACTCCATTCTTGATTCTCAAACACTTTTCATGATCATCAATCATCATCTAGCATCATCTTAGATCATCTAGATGTCATCTAGCATGGAATCTTCATCATACTTTGCTTGGTAAGCTTTTCACTAATATCTTACATGTTTTGTGTTTCTCTTATCTAGCAATCTCAATTAATTACTTGTTTGTTATTTTGTATGCTTTAGATACAATATTGAGATGAGTATGATGTATGTTTGAGATTTTATATTGTGCTTGCATATTAGGTTTTGTGCTTAATATTGATTAGCTAAACTAATTGACATGTCATTTAGTTTTGATATCTAGGATTATACTTAATTGCATATTAATCATCTTAGATAAGCATATAGGGTTTCCCTTGCTCTATGTTGCATTTTGGATATTCACATATATTCACTTAGGGTTGTATTCTCTTCAAAGAGAAAGTAAGTCTTGTGTGTAGCATCCGGGATTAGGTTGCTTAGAACGCAAGCAAATTGGACTAGGTTCACTCATACCGGGATTAGGTAGGTGTGTGATTACTTCCGGGATTAGGTTGTAATCGTTTGCACATTTAGTGGATTCGAGGTTCGAGTGTGGCTTACTTACATAGCCCGTGGTTTTTCCCGTGAGGGTTTCCACGTAAAAACCAAGTGTTGTTTTAATTTCCGCACCATATTACAATTGCTTGGTTATATTATCTTGAGGGCATTTTCGTAATTTTGACTAACACGAAAAATTGGGTAAAAAGCGTAAAATCTATTCACCCCCCCTCTAGATAGCTTTATACACACCGTGCTATTATTTGTTTCACAGGAGAAGAACTATAACTTTATTTGGCAGTGTCAAAAACCGCGACAAACGGAGCCCTAGCGAAGAAATGTAGTGACGGAGCCCGGAGACCAATCTATTATGTAAGTCGTGCCTTGACGAAGTTTGAGAAGAATTATACCATTCTAGAGAAGCTCGCATATGCACTAGTAACCATAGCTAGAAAGCTTAGGCCTTACTTTCAAACTCACACCGTTGCAGTGGTGACAGACCAACCCTTGAGACAGTTCCTTCAGAGGCCAGACGTGTCAGGCAGGTTGGTCTTGTGGGCCTTAGAGCTCACTCAGTATGACATAAAATACAAGGCAAGGATGACAATCAAGGCTAAGGCCCTGGCCGACTTTATAGTAGAATTCAGCATGATTCCCCATCCAGATACCTCTGCAGCTCCAAGCTCGGATCCAGAATCCTCGGGATGGCCCGTTGATTGTAAGGCCTAGATCCTGTATACAGATGGGGCCTCTAATCAAGCCAGCTGTGGGGTCGGGATCGTCCTTATTAACCCTGAAGGGATTGAATGCAGTCACTGTTTTAGGTTTGAGTTTAAAGTTACCAATAACGAAACAAAGTATGAAGCCCTATTAACAAGAATGAAGGTTGCTACAGAATTGGGGGCTGATTACCTCCTAGTTAGAAGTGACTCCCAGCTGGTAATTAACCAAGTATCCGGGGTGTATCAAGCAATAGGTGACAACATGATCGCATATCTCAAAAAAGTCCAAGAAGCAGCTACAAAGTTTAAAGGTATGAAGATGGAACAGATCCCTCGAGAGAAGAATCACCGAGTAGATGTCCTGGCTAAGATAGTAGCAACAGGAGGGTGAACATTACCTAAAGGAATACCACTCCAGTTAATACCCCGACCTAGCACAGCCACGAAGCTGGAAATGAACCCAGTCGATCGGCTGCCTTGCTGGATGGATCCCATAGCTGATTACCTCCAAAATGACACACTTCCAGAAAACCGAGATCAAGCACGCAAGCTCAAGAGGATTGCTACCCGGTATTGCCTAATAGAGGGGCACCTCTATCGCAAAGGAAAGTCACTCTCATTGCTAATATGTCTGCACCCAGATGATGCTCAATGGGCACTAGACGAGGTACATGCAAGGGACTGTGGCAACCACGTTTCAGGAGAGACTTTGGCATACCAGGTTCTCCGGATGGGATACTACTGGCCTACTATCCATCAGGATGCTAAAAAATTTGCACAGACCTGTGAACCCTGCCAGAGGACAACAAACCTTCACCATCTACCACCCGAAAGGCTTACCTCAATCAGCACGCCTTATCCGTTTGTTATCTGGGGACTAGGCCTGATTGGGCCACTTCCCACTGCACCTGGTCAAGCCAAGCACGCTGTGATAGCCATAGATTACTTTACCCGGTAAGTGGAAGCAAAATCACTGGTCCAGATAACTGAAGCCAACACCACGAGTTTTGTCAAAGAAAACATCGTCTGCAGATTTGGTACCCCGATGGCCATAATCACCAATCTCGATAAGCAGTTTGACAATGCCAACTTTAGGTTTTTCTGTGAAGAGCGGGGTATCGACCTTCGTTTGGCTTCGGTGGCTCATCCTCAGTCTAATAGGCTGGTTGAAGCTACTAACAAGACTATCAAGAAGCTCCTCAAGAAGAAACTCTAGCAGAAGAAAGGGGGATGGGTTGATGAGCTTCCGAATGTTCTCTGGGCATATCGGACTACCAAGAGGATTGCAACCGAAGAAACCCTTACTCGCTTGCTTTTGGAACAGAGGCAGTCTCACCTATCGAGCATAGGCTAACATCTTTCAGGGTCCAGCACTTTGAGTTAGAAGAAAATGAAATGAAGTTGAGAGCCAATCTAGACCTCCTTGAAGAGAAGCAAGACAGAGCGGCAGAACGGGTTGCAGCCTACCAAAGTAAGATAGCCCGATACTTCAATAAAAGGGTGAAGACTCGTAATTTTAAAGAAGGGGACTTAATCCTTAAAAAGGTAACCCAGAATACCCAGAAGAGGTCTGACGGGGTACTGGCCCCCAATTAGGAAGGTTTATACCTGATAAAGATAGTGGTTCATAGGAGGGCATACAAGTTAGAAGACATGGATGGCTACCCGGTAGATCACACCTGGAATGCTGATCACCTCAAAAGGTTTTACCCTTAGAATTTGAAGAGGAATGTTATCTCGGTTAGTATTCTACGGATATATATATACCCCGATTTTGCTTTGTATTCGCTTTTAAAAAATTCAATAAAGTCAGTATTTATTCTCCTACGTGATTCTCCTAAGTTCGCCTAGCAAGTTTCGCCATTTTGATCGCCTCAAGACCAAGAAAGGCCACACGGCACTCCTGCTGCCTTGGTCGGGGTAAACCCTCCTCCAGGAAGGATATGGTGCATAAACGCATAAGTGGCGTAGTCGCCTGCCAGACACTACCTTATCAAGACCAGGAGGACCTATATGGACTTCCTGAAGCCTCAGACGGGGAATCCCCCTCTCCAGGAGACACCTGGTGCTAAAGTGGCCTTAGTCACCTACCAGGACATACTGCCAAAGAATCAAGATATCTTATCAGGATACTTGGTACTTACTGTGTTGTTTCGCCATATCTCCACATGAAAAACCTGGTCCTAAAATGGCCTTAGTTACCTACCAGGGCAGATCACTAAAGAATCAAGATATCTAATCAGGATACTTGATACTTCACTTCTCCATATCACATACAAAATCCTGGTATTAAACGGCCTTAATAGCCTTCCAAGGCAAGGCATCGAGGAATCAGGCCGCCATTTCAAGATGTCAAATTCTTCATCCCGATAGGCGATCATGATAAGTCCATCATCAAGATACCCAATGAAAGATTCATCAAGGTTCCATACTTAGACAAACAATGTTCAAATCAGGGTATGATGCCCGGGTCAAGATTTTCTAGTCAAGAGGGTTCCATACTTAAGACAAGTTTACTTGGCTAAAAAAATAAAAATAAAAATAAAACACTGTTAACTTATGCTAAAGGGCCTGTAATCCAAAAATTGCTTCCAGAAAATAAGACAAGTGTGGATTCTTCTATTGCCAATCAGGCAAGATTGAAGCTAAGTGTTATAATAGTCCGAGTAAGCCATACTTGGATCAAATTCAAGCAAATAAATATCATCCTACATCGGGATATAAGTTCTACAAACAGGTATATGAAGAAAGCAGAACAGAGTGATTGCAAAAAGAAGCGAGTTTCATTTAACTCAATCAGGGCACCTAATCCCCATTTTCGGGCTACAAAAATGTATATAAAAAGACAACGGGCAAAATCATTCATCTTCGTTTTCTCCTACTGGCTCCTCTAGTCCAGTTCTCTCCACTCCCTCCACGCCTTGAGCGCCAACAGTAGCCGGGATCCCTTCAGCTCCAAGCACGTCTATCGCAGTAGAAGGATCTATTGCCTCGGTATGTAAGACGGGATCCTGCCCTGGGTCTTCTTGAATAGGGGGAGGATCCTGACTTTCTTCCTCAATAGTATCCCCTGAACCAACGATAGGCTGAAGAGAGGATGAACCTAGAATATCAGCAGTCGGCGAAGGACCCCCTTGATCCAAATCAGCATCTGAAAGCGTGGCAGCCTTAGCCATAATATGGTCCTGATGCCAACCAAGATGGGTTAACAAGTCGAAAGGGGGAGGAAAAGCCTCGGCAACCTCATATGAGGCGGTGAAGTATCCGTCCACGAAGGAAGAATCTACCCGCGATTCAAGGATCTTCACGGAACCCCGCAGAAATTGGTTTTCATCCAGGAGAACGGCCTTCTCTGCCTTGACGGATACTCTCTCAGCTTTGCGGCGAGTTGAGATAATGGTTTCAGTGTCGTAAGCACGTGTCATTCTCTCCAACTCCACTACAACGGCTTGCCTTCTGGATTCAGACTCAAAGGCAGCTTGGACCAAGGAGATAACATTTTCCTTAGTCCAGGCTAGATCGTCTTTGGCTTCCTCCACTTTGGCCTGAAGTGCCAAGTTGGCTTCCCTCAGGGCCGTGACTTGCTGCCCCATCGCCAGTGCAAATTTGAAACCTTGCATAGGGAAAGAAAGAGAATCAGTACCTCTGAGGAAATTATATCTAAGCAAGCAAGAAGAGTTAAATTGCATACCTCAGCAAGCAAGGTGGCCCCTTTGGTGGCCAGTATGTCCGTTGGTAGGGAGAACATCTGGTGCAAACCTCCCCCAAGACAAGCAGCGATGAATTTAGCAATAATTTCTTCCTGGCTCAAATCTCGCGATCCCGACCCAGAAGGAAGATCAGAAGGGGGGTTGGTCTTGGCACCAGTCTCTCTCTCTCTCTCTCTCTCTCTCTCTGACCTGGCTGGGCGCCTGATAGATGCAACTACGGGAGGGGGAGAAGCAGCTGTGACAGCAGGTTTGGTAGGAGCAGTAGAAGGAGGACGCTTCGAGATTGAGGCTGGAGAGACCTTGGCCTTAGCAGCCCTAGCCAGCATCTCGCCCAAAGATGGGCATGCGGAGATCTTCACAGGAGAAGAAGTTGGTGAACGGCGACAACCCCGCCAAAGCAGAAGGAGAGGTTGGTGCTAGGGGATGAGACCCGGATGCAGCCCCAGCACCAGGAGGAGAAAGGATAGGGGAGCAGGATACACAAGAAGCCGGGATTGCCGGTCCCGGAGAAGTATGAGAAGATGCCAAAAGGGGAGTAGCCGAAACTGCAAAAGGAAAAAGATGTTAAAAAAATAATTAAAAAAATTTATATATATGTATATATATAATAACAAGGCGCGGTCACTTACCCGAATCGGCGACAGATATCTGCAGATACCTCTCTAGTCGAGCTCCTTCAAAGGGGTCGCAAGAGGGGTACTTCATATTCATATAACCCCGACCCTGGATCCTCTCCAAGATTCCCCTAGATTCTGAAGAAAGAACCCTTGTACTCCATTTGTCTTTGGAGGAGAATTGGGTAGGGACCGGATACGCAGTTCCTCCGATATGAACCGAGTGGCCCAAATCTCATTCAACCACGATCCACTCATCCTTCCAGGGTTGGTTATATTTCACATTCGCCCCGGGTACGATAAACTTCATTTTGTTGCTAGGTCTCAAATAAAATTGACCTCGGGGTACCAAATTGGCCACCTGGTAGATGTAGCGAATCTCATCCAAACCTGCTTCCCTCAGCAAGTTGTCTTTCTCACATTGCTCTTTCCAGAGCACCAAGAATCCCGTCAGGTTCTTCCAAAAACCCAGAGAAATTTGAAGAGGGGCTAGCTCCAGGGCTACAAGTAATCTGCAGAGTGAATGGTGAAGAGGGAGCCGGACCCCGCACTCGAAGGCGGCCACATGAATTAGAAGGCAGCCTGTAGAAGGGGTATAAACATCATAGCCCCGATAAGGAAGAGACAAAGAGATATGGTCTGGGATCCTGTAAGTCCTCCTTAATTGAATAAGGGTGTTGGCTATACAAACGGAATCCGGGATACCGTCATGGAAAGAAGACAGAGGGCCAGTTTGAACCCCTGCTAGGTCGACAACCAAAGTGCTCCCCTCATCCACCTCAGCATCGACATCCTCGTCATCTTCTTCATCGGCTATTTGAACTGGGACTTCAAGCCTAGTGCCGGAACCGGTTCCAAAATTCCCATCAAAATAACGGCGCTTAAGCAGGGTGCTGTCATCAGCGAAGCCACCCTCGTCCCGGCCATGTTTTTTCCCTTTGGATATCGAAGAACTCTCCTCCGACTCCACCCGCTCCATGTTTAACAATTCGTCGATACTATCGGGAGGATTTGAGGAGGCAGGTTGTGGATTTGGTGAAACTGAAGGGAGATCAGAGGCAGGAAAGGCTAGTGCAAAAGCTGGGATTTTTTTATGGTAAGGCCATTTGAATGGAAGAAAGAAGACAAAGAAGACTCTTAAAGAAGAAAGACTTGCAAGAGAAGAAGAAATTAAATCTTTTGAAGGTTTAAATAAGCGTGAGCATCTGAAGGAAGAAGGAGTAGTATATTTATAGGCAGAGGTGGATAGTTACCGAGATAGAAGAAGAGACGTAACCAGAAACGTATCATGACGGTTTAAAGGGAAGTCGCGCCAAAACGGCCCGTTTTAAAATCTGAAAGCAATCGTCATCTAGCACGTGGGCCGTGCATTAAATGCTATCAAATCCAAGGAAGATCCTCCCATTGGCAATGGAAGCTAGCCGGACGAGACTAGACAAACAGACAAGATGGAAAATTCTTCAAGCGGACTAGAAATCCTAACTCCAACCCCAGCAAGATACCAGCATTCAAGTCAGGGGGGACTTCTGTTAACCGCCAAAAATGGTAGGGATCAAAGAAGAATTTTCCACCGGCCTCAAAAATTAAGTCAGGGTAAAAAAGCTACCAGGGAAAAGATATCCAGGAACCCCGCCTTCCTACAAAAGACCAGGGTAGAGACTTCTACCAACCTTGATCAGGTCTAAAACCTCCAAGACCCCGAAAGTACCAGGAAACCTCGAAGACAAGATCTCAGAGACACTACTATGACGAGATCCTAGCACCTGTTTACCTCCAGGTATCCCGGTAGCCCGATACCCCGATATCCCGATACGGTCGATGCGTCATTCAAGAAAAAAACACGAAGAAGACAAGGTACTTCAGTATCCCGATCCACTAAAAGCTAGTGGTAGGCACCTGGCGAATAAATCACGTGTTAAAATCCCAGTGCTCTGACCCCACCTGAAGCAAGAAGCAAGTACCCCGAATAGCAATCCGAGAAGAAAGACAAGCATTAAACGCCATCGTTTGAGGTAGAATATTACGTGCATTCCCGCCATTCAAGAGTCCCATTTAAAGGTGGAGTCAACTCTTTCAGTTCTAAAAGGAATCACTTGATTTTAGGGTTCAATTCCCCAACGAATTCGTTGATCGCCAAGGAAAGACCCGTAAATTGCTAAAACCCTAGACTAAAGTTCTAGGAGTGCCTAGCAAGAAACAGGCTTATATATTCATCTTATGATTACAGAGAAAAGGGACGGAAACCCTACTTCTTACTTTTCCACTTATCGACTCAGACGTGAACCTCCATCTCCATCGCCCACTGAGCTTATTTTTCATAACCGTAGTTAGGATAGATCTCCATTGTAATCCCATTATGTACTTGTTATTAATAAGAATGAGTTTTTTATCCGACCTATTGTTTACATGAAACTTTTACTTACTACTATCGATACATCGTTCTTATTGAATTTCTAGGAAGCTAAGGGTATCAAACTACCTGATACCCCTCCGACCAAGATCTACCACGATCCTGGTCCCCCTTGAATTATTAATTGGAAAAATCATCCCAGTGATAATTTTCGGTTAACAAGAGGGAATGGAAAGGATTTAAAAGGAAGAGAGAGAGGGAAGATGTGAGCCAATCAGAGGCTGCCACGTTAGCACCCCATGTGGGGCGCGTTGGCCTCACGGGACCAGAGGGGTGCCCTGGCCGTGGGCCCCACGGCCTCCACACGTGGTGGCCAAGTTTGGCCATTGGCCAATCTTGCTCCCTCCGTGCACCTCTCGCATTCTTCAACAGTATTCGGGCATCCGAACTTCGAATTCGAATCCGTCTTCGCATTACGAATTGTGACTCCCTCACACACAACGACGACTATGAAAATTTGACAAATAGTTGAGAATTCATCTAGGAAAACGATGACAAACACAACTCAACGAATGAGAACGAAAAGTATCGTAGCTACATCGTTTGGACTTGATACTAAGTGAATGAGTAACCAAAATGACCAAAACTCAATAAGGAATCATAATAGAACATGTTCAAGTCCAAATACAAAAATACGGAAACAACAAATCACAAAATCACACACGTATGCCTTTCCTAGACATAGTCCTAGAACATGCAAATTCCAATGATTATCAAATTAAAGCTAATGCATGAGCATACATTACCAAGTGTGTGAAAGTGATATATAAATGATATTTAACCACGAAGGAACACACAAGAATGCTATGTGTGTGTGTGCCTAGCCTTGTAAGAGAAATGAGGTCTTATATACCTTTGTAGACCGATGAAGCACATTTCTCCTTAAAACCGGCATCTTGCATGAATTGTGGCCAAGTCTTTCTTTGATGACTTGAATCTTCAATTCTTAGACCACTAAACATTACAAGAGAAACACGTTTTGATATGGAATACATGCCAAGACAAACCAAAAACCTTACAATCTCCCCCTTTGGCAAATTCCATGTCAAAACTCCTAAACATATACTAAAACAATTACAAAGAAAATTTGGTCACAATGAGTACAATGAGTTACACATTTTAGACATAAATTATAACAACAAGTTTTGAACTTCATCTTGGTCTTCTCTTGATATCACCTTAAATAAGCTTGAAAGCACAAGAATATCCAAGAGACAACACATATGGCAATATATATCGATTGGCAAGAAAATAACACATTTAAGGTTCAAATGGATCATGTATGCTCCCCCTAAATACATGCATCCAACAAAAGTATACTAGCCAAGAATCAACAAAAAATATTACAAGCCATAGAGTTCAAACTTGATACCAAAAAAAAACTATAAAAACTATAAAAAAAAACATAATATGAGACTAAGTAAGCTAGATATATATCTCCCATATTTCTCCCCCTTTTTGACATGAAATGAAGCCTGAAACAAATTAGAGGTGTGTTCTATATAAAGCTAGAGGGGGGGGTGAATAGATTTTAACTATTATTACCCAATTTTCGCATGCAAGTCAATTTTATGAAAATGCCCCTACTAGTCAAAAATACATACAAGTGTAATATAGTGCGGAATTTAAATAACACTTGATGTATACGTGGAAACCCAACCACTGGGAAAAACCACGGGCTGTTTAGTGCGCCACACTCGGACCTCGAAATCCACTAATCGAAATGGAGTTTACAACCTATGTAGACCTCGTCTAACACTCCGGTCAATAACCCCCCACTTCTACCACTCGGGCCTTTAGAAGTGGCTCTAGTCCAATTGCTTGAGGCCTAAGCAACCTTAGCCTCAAGACTTGATTCTCTAAGAAGAGATTATGCAACCTATGTGAATATGTATGAATATTCAAATAACAAACAAGGCTAGGTAACCTTAGATGTTTATCTAGGATGATGATATAATCAATTTAATCAACCCTAGATATCAATTGCTAAATGACATGTCAAATAGCTTAGCTAATCAAGATTAAGCAAAAACCTAATTAGCTATCACAATCAACACTCAATCATTTTCATCACAAATAATCTCTAACTTGTATCTAGTATATAATCAAAAGCATACAAGTAATTAAAGAGATGTATTAATATGAAAAACACTAAAGTAATATGAAATTAGTGAAGAACATACCAAATAAGATGTGATGATTCAAAACCATGCATGGATCAATTCTATGAAGGCATAGAAGATCAAATATGAAATTTGATGCAAAAGGGATTTGATTTGAGTGTTTAAAGATGGGTTCTTGATTTGATTTTTTCTCAGAAATCTCTCTTGAAAGTTTAGGGTTCTAATTGCTCAAGAAACTTTTTCAGAGATTGAGAAAATAAGATATTTATAGACATCAAGAATTGGGCATGTGAAAAGACACTTTTGCCCCTGAAACGCACCGTTCGGCGGTTTCAATCGGCGGCCAGGCCGCCGATAACGACCGCCGAATTGAGCTCGTGAAGAACAGAGCATTAACGGCGGTTTCATTCGGCGGTTTCGTGACCGCCGATCCAACCGCCGAATCAAACCCGAGAGATTAAAATCGATCAGGTATGAACGGCGGTTTCGAACGGCGGTCGTGACCGCCGATCTTGACCGCATAATTGCTTCAGACCAATCTGGACTGAAACGGCGGTTTCATTCGGCGGCCAGGCCGCCGATCATAACCGCCGATCACCAACAATGGTGAAAACCAAGGAGAAGCCAAGGGCATTCTCCATAGGCGGTCTTCGCGCGAAACCAAGCACTCATTAGTGCAAGCGCGGACGTTTCCGAACAATGTCGGGAAACGAATTATAAGGCACATATACACACAACAAGATATATCAACCAAAGTGCTAGTGTGTAGAGTGACATGTGAAGAGATGCACATAAAAATAAGCAAGTATGCAATCATAGCAAGAATGTTAAGTGTGTGTGTGCTACTAAATCTCTTCAAAGAAAAACAAGCAGAAGAGATTATACCTTTGGCGTGCTTATATCTTGAGGTCATGGAAGGGCCTTTGATCTTCAACACTAATCACTTAGACTACCCTTACATTCAAAACCCCAACATGTGGTTTGACCACGAAATAAGCCAATCAACAAAACGGGAATCCTTACAAAGCCAAAAGGAAAAAGTAAGAAAATATACCTCAAAGTCATTTCTAGCCACTTTTATCACCAAGGAAAATTGTGCGACTTGATGATCTCACATATTTCTTTGAAGTGGATGCCTTGCTTTCCAAAAGCTTGATGTTTTCATCTTGTTGCACCACTTTAGCATTAAGTTCTTCAATTTTCCTTTGCGAAGCCTCAATCATCTTTCGTGACTCTTCCACCTCATTCTTCAAATGAATAGCACAAGTAGGAAGACTAGGAGCACTAGAAACATCTCTTGAATCAAGTGATTCTCCAAAGAGCCTAAATGTATCACTAAGCTTTCCCTTTTCCTTGTATGACATGGTAGTCACACGTTTCTCACTTAAATTCTCTAAGGGAGGAAGTAACACATCATAGTCTTCTTGCTTCAAACCTTTGGCTAAACAAAAATAAGAGATAAAGCCCAGAAATGGTAATTTCTTATCCAACCGAGATGCACGTGCCGCTATCTCAATATTTTCAATAAGCACCTCACTAAGATTAATGAGCTTGTTAGTCACCAAAGCATAAACAATCTTGATCTTTTCTCTATTAAGTTCAGAAGCATTAGTAGAGACAACAAGATTAGAACAAACAAATAAATGCCAAAAAGCACTAACTTTGGTCAACTCGCTTTGTCTAATAAAGGCACGTTTCCCCCACATAAAATTGACATCATCACAAAGAGTTTTACCCATTAAATCAAGGTTTTCCAAGACATCAACATCAAGGAAATCCGACTCAATATCTTCGGGCAAACCTAGAAATTCATTCAACTTCCAAGCACAAACTCTAAAGACAACTCCTCTCATGTCCATAACGGCGTCCTCAACGGTGGTACTTGATTGATATACATGATAAAATTCCCTAACCATTGTCTCATTAACAATTCCTATCATGTCAATTCAAGTATTCCATTTTCTTTCCATAATGACCATATGAACATAAGAGTTCATACAAGAGTTCAAGTCAATACATCTTTCTTGAATAATCTTTTTACTTCCAAAGATTCCCAAACTTTTCATCTTGCTAGCTTTGGAAACCTTGGACGAAGAAGTAGACTTTGACTTGTCAATAGGATTCGAAGGATTAGAAACACCAACTTTCTTAGCCTTTCCCATGACCTTGTAACACACTAAAACTAAAAACTAAATGAGTGGAAACATAGAAACAAGTTAGTGACCAATAAACATATACAAAGGTAAAAACATCATTTTTTGAACAAATCATCATGCATATAAGAATTTATCATAGCATCTCCAAGATTTATCAAAAATAAGAATAATGCCAACAAACAACAATTTTGAAGAATCATGTAAACAAATCATACAAGAGAACAAAACATAGCATATAATGCTCCCTCTTGATAAATGCCCCATCTAGCATCTAGATAGACAATTGTTCACATGTATCGCCACACATTCACATCACAAGCAATTTCAATAGATTTTTCAAATAAGCTTCATAAATCAATGAAAGTTACACTAAGATTTTCAATCACTCTCATATATCTTCTAAAATTGCTAAAGTATCAATATACCAAATAACCAAAAGTGAGTGTTTGAAGATTTTGCTTCAAGTATATAAAAGGAAGTATTTTGAAAATCAAACATGCAAACATTTTCAACATCTATTCATCTCAAGTCTTTTCGCAGAAAGGTCAAACCGATCATCATCCGAAATTTTGCTTTTAAAAAGAATAGATCTCAATATTTGAGCGAAGTGTGTGCATGTAGCTCGTCAATCCATTTCTATTTGACAACCCGAGCTAATTTGATTTTTCAACTATACTCCAAAAGCATTTTTGTTTTGTTTTAGGCTTGAATCAAAGAATTTTTATTTTTTTTTAATGATTCATTTCAACACTTCTTTGATTTTTTACAAACATAAACATATACACCTCATGGCGGCTTTCACTCATCACAATGGCGTAGCCCTTTCCTACATTGGGCGGCCTCACAACCAAGGTGTATAGCCCTTTCCATGAGGGTGCCCATTGAGTTCTATGTTGCCGAAGCAAATGGATACCGACCATTGGTCATTTTTAAACGTACTAGTCCTTAGGACTTCAAGTTGTATCCATATTTACATTAATCAAACTCAACACACTTAACCAAACATATAAGAGAAGCAAAGTGCATTTTAGAAACCAAGTTTTGATGGCTTAAAAGCACATGATCAAAAAGAAAGTAAAGAGACTTACTTAAGATCTCTACTTCTCAAGATAGTAGCTTTCAAAGAATATAAAGCATATTTTTTAAAACTTGCCACTCAACAATCATACAAACAAGAACACACATCATGATTAAGATCAATGTTAACAATTATCACCAAAAGACCTTAGACTAGCAAATGTCAACGAGGACCATATAAACACTATATTAGTTCTCAAGTATGACATGCTTCATGAAGTGATACACACAATGAGTTGAGAGATGAAACAATAGATAAGCAAGCAATGTGATATTAGAGATACCTTCGCAAGCAATTTTCATCAAATGCAAGGCCTTCACCCTTTTTATGAGTCCTCTTGGCTTATAAGTCCTCATGACTACAAATTATAAGTGTGTCGAATCCAAGAGACTAAAGACTATGTATTTCAACTCAAACAAACAAAAATGACTTTCTCTAAAAGTCTTAACATGATTGTAACCATATAGATTCCATAAAACAACTTCTCAAAAGTTAATCAATAGATTTTGACTATCATAACAAAAAAATGTGAGATAGCTAAGTTCATGTTAGGTTGTAGAGATACAAAGCAAACAAGCTAAGCTTCTTAACAACAAAACAATAATCTTAAAGCTAACACACATGTGCAACTTACACTATTGGTAAGAGCACTCACCCTTGACAAATTTTGTCTTGGGTGGACCTACACAAACATTATCAAAATTTTCTTTGACAACAATGTTGAATCTAGAGTAAAGTTCTTGCACAACTTGATTAACAATAATATCATTAATACTCTTCTTTTCAACACTATTAGCAACACATGCATTATCAAACTTTGCAAGGTTTCCATTCTTCATATTCCGGACATTCTTAACATGCTTTGTGACATTATCATGCTTTCCATATTCAAAAGCTTTAGCATGCATAAAATGAGGTCCAATCTCTTTATTCCTAGATGCATTTTCTATGTTGCAATATTCAATGAATTTATAGCACTTGGGCTTGATATGGCCTACGGTATTACAAAAATGACATATGGGAACAAAAGAAGAGATTTTACCTTTCGGAATGGGAGAAGCACAAATAGGAGTTTCAAGAGGTACCTTGTTCTTCAACTTGTTCTTTTTCTTGGAACGTCTCTTCTTAGGAGCTTTCTCCTCAACAACAACTTCGCTTGTAGGAAGTGATGCTTTTATGAGCTTCTTCTCAACTACCGCGTCGCTTGAGCCTCCTAAATACAAACTAGAGATGATCCTCTCCTTTTCAAGAACAATTCCCTCAACTTCTCTAAGCTTCTTGGCAAGAGCATTCTTTTCACCCAAGAGCCTCCGAGTAGTCGATACAAACTCATCCACTTGTATCTTGATCAAATCATCCTTCTCATCAATCTCTCTTAAAGCTATCTTCAAATTTTCTTCAAGACAATTCATCTTAGCCAAAAGATCAATGATAGTAGAATCTTCACTTAAGCACTCTTGATGATTTAGATCATCCTCCTTGACTAAAGAATCTACACAGACATCCTCTAGGATAGAGTGAGAAGCCGTGAAGGCAACAAAGTTGCTCACAAGCTCTTCATCACTAGAAGACTCATCACTTGAGCTCTCTTCATCACTAGAGCCATCATCTTCAATCCATGTGGCCACCATGGCTTTTCCCTTCTTGTCCTTCTTAGAATCACCACTTAGACAATCCGATGCAAAATGTCCAAACTTCTTGCACTTGAAGCATTGGATCTTTCTATTGCTCTTAGCATGACCACTCCTCTCATGAGGTGGAGTAAATGATTTCTTGACTTCCTTGTCCCTTGAGTACTTGCCACTTGGCTTGGCACCTTTCCTCATGAAGTTCCTAAACTTCCTAACCAATAAAGTCATCTCCTCATCATCATCGCTACTACTAGCTTCCTTGACAACCTTGAGAGCTAAACCCTTGTGCTTAACCTTCGGTTTCATGCATGCCTCAAAGGTTTGAAGAGATCCTAGCAACTCATCTAAGCTCATGACGTCAACGTCTTTGCTCTCTTCAATAGCGGTAACCTTGGCTTTAAACCTCTTTGGAAGTGATCTAAGAATCTTCCAATTTAGCCTCTCACCGGAGATAGGAGTACCAAGAGCTTAGCATTGGTTGGCGATGTCTAGTAACTTGTCTTCCTCACCCATTTGCAAAACCTCAAATTGGGAAGTGAGCAATTGAAGCCGAGACTTCTTCACCGCTTTAGTCCCCTCATTGGTGACTTGGAGAGCTTCCCATGCCTCCTTTGCGATTTCTAGGTTTTGAATGTAGGAAAATTGCCTACTATCAACACCTCCAAAAATAGCATTCACCGCCCGATGATGCCATTTTGCTAACTCAAACTCATTTGTAGACCACTCACTCCTAGGTTTGGAAACGGTCACTCCATTCTCACTCTTGTTGGAAGCAAGGTAACCTTCTTCCACGATCATCCAAGCTCTCTCATCAATAGAGCGAATGTAAGCCTTCATCCTCAATTTCCGAAACCCATAGTTGTGACCCTTGAGAAAAGGAGGCCTAGAATTCGAAGCCCCTTCGGTCATCACATCATCTTGGAAAACCATCCTACAAAAACCTAAGCTATTCACTCGTAAGTATAACCTGGATCACGACGAGTGCCGTCCAACAACCCGCTCTGATACCAATTGAAAGTATACAAACGGAGTTAAATAGCTTAAAGCATACCTAGAGGGGGTGAATAGGTTTTTACGCCTTTTTCAATCCCTTGAACAAACTTTCGTTTGTCCCTCAAGGTAGCCTTACATACAATACATAAACCACAAATTCATACATAGACAAGATAAGCATATGATCATATAAGCATAGTATATGAATATCAATAGTTGTATGAGGTATAAGAACACAAAAATGGAACATCAAATAATACTTGTATTTCAATATTTGTTCAATGTATTACAAGTATAATCAAATAATACTATACACAAGAAATACAATATACAAAAGAATTATATTTACAAATAAGATCAAATGACTAAGATCACAAATCACACTTTACAAAATCTTGTTACAAAATACATCACAAGTGAATATTATGCAACAAGGTAACAACATACACATACAAATATAAGAGAAAGAGATAGGAAGAATTAACACAAGAGATTTTTTAACGTGGTAAAACCTCCAATGAGGAAACATCCACGGGTTGAACTACAACCATTGGGTACTTATATATATTGGAAAGTAAATAAGAAATTCCACAAAGTGACCAATCTTTAGCTCACCCAACCTAGTGGAGTCTATGTTTACCCAACCCTATTGGAGAGTACGAAATCCCTCAATGATGCGGAGCCACCATATATTGGACAACATACAAAACCAACATCGATGGAAAATTAGAAATCCCTCAAGAGTGCATACACATCTCATGTACCCCGCTCTTTTGGAGTCTATGTCTATCCATACGCTTAGGCCTACCAACATATAAGCCAACTCCCTATCCAAGGCACACATGTCTCTAGGGAGCCTCCCATGCATGACTATCCGAGTCTTCCCAACTCTAGCCATGACTTCTTGCTTGCCTATCCGAGTCATCCAAACTCTAGACAAGTCTTCTTACTTGGCTATCCGAGTCATCCCAACTCTAACCAAGACTTCATGCCTTTTACAAGGACTTCCTAGTGTGATCATGTGAATACAAATGATGCAAACAATCAATACAATATAGAACATGTGATCAATACATTCCATGGTACAACTAGACCTAAACATGTGAAAACACAAGTAAAGTAATCTAGATGCTAAAAACATGAATTAAACTTAGAGCAAGTGAAAAGCATCTAACACATAAGCTCATAGTTCTATTCATCACATATAACATTTGAACAATACATATTCATGAAGTACGAGTTCAAGATGCTATAAACATACAATAAAATGCTAGAATCATGAAATCAAATCAACCAATATTCTAGCCAAAGATTTAGAGCAAGGATTAAAAGATAAATCAATTAAATCCTAGATAGCTCTAAAAACACATACAAATACAATAATCCTAGATTTCATCAATCAAAGGATCAAAACACATCTCAAGGTCATATATCACAAAATTGATTCAATCAAGTCACAAACAACCTAAGATATCAATCTAATCACAATACAACTCTCAAACATGTGAAAAACCTAGAATCTAAGAAACTAGTTCACAAGTGTCTCTAAATAGACTTTTGATTATGATTGATTGTGAAGCTATCTTTCTCAATAGCATTCACCAAAAATACACATACATATAGAAGAAGAAACCCCCAAGCAAATTGAAGGTTATAAAAGAAGAAAACCCAAAGATATGAACACTACCTTGGATTCTCGAGCTGGTTCGGTTTTCTATGTGCAACTACCAGAAAAGTCGATCAAACAACTGCCAAATCACTTGGAAAAGGTAAAGAACTCGATTACGAACAATCTCCAACTTGAATCACCCAATTCCAACTTCGTATGAGAAAGTTATGGTGTTTGGAAGGTGAGAAAATTGGAGAGAAAAATTCTGATGGGATTTTTCAATTCTTTCTTCTTGGAATGAAATGGAAGGAACGGAGAGGATTTAAAAGGAAGAGAGAAAGGGAAAACGTGAGCCAATCAAAGGCTGCCACGTCAACACCCCGTGTGGGGAGCGTGGGCCACACGGGACCAGAGGGGTGCTCTGGCCGTGGGCCCCACGGCCTCCACACGTGGTGGCCAAGTTTGGCCATTGGCCAATCTTGCTCCCTCCGCGCACCTCTCGCGTTCTTCAGCTATATTCGAGCATCCGAACTCCGAATTCGAATCCATCTTCGGATTACAAATCGTGACTCCCTCACGCACAACGATGACTATGAAACTTTGACAAATGGTTGAGAATTCATCTCAGAAAACGACGACGAACACAACTCAACGAATGAAAACGAAAAGTAGCATAGCTATATCGTTTGAACTCGAAACTAAGTAAATGAGTAACCGAAATGACCGGAACTCAATAAGGAATCATAATAGAACATGTTCAAGTCCAAATACAAAAATACAGAAACAACAAATCACAAAATCACACACGTATGCCTTTCCTAGACATAGTCCTAGAACATGCAAATTCCAATGATTATCAAATTAAAGCTAATGCATGAGCATACATTACCAAGTGTGTGAAAGTGATATATAAATGATATTTAACCATGAAGGAACACACAAGAATGCTATGTGTGTGTGTGCCTAGCCTTGTAAGAGAAATGAGGTCTTATATACTTTTGTAGATCGATGAAGCACATTTCTCCTTGAAGCCGGCATCTTGCATGAATTGTGGCCATGTCTTTCTTTGATGACTTGAATCTTCAATTCTTAGACCACTAAACATTACAAGAGAAACACATTTTGATATGGAATACATGCCAAGATAAACCAAAAACCTTACAGGTAGGCACCAGGTGAATAAATCACGTAGTAAATACAAGAATCCCAGTATTCCGATCCAGCCTAAAGCAAGAAGCAGGTACCCCGAACAGCAAACCGAGAAGAAAGACAAACATTAAACGCCATCATTTGAGATAGAAAGTCACATGCATTCCCGCCATTCAAGAGTCTCATTCAAAAGGGGAGTCAACTCTTTCAGTTCTAAAAGGAATCACTTGATTTAAGGATCAACTCCCCGACGAATTCGTGGATCGCCAAGGAAAGACCCGCAAATTGCTAAAACCCTAGACCAAAATTCTAGGAGTGCATGGCAAGAAACGGGCATATATATTCATCGTATAATCACGGAGGAAAAAGGAGAAAAACCCCTACTAGACACTTTTCCACTTATTGACTCAGACGAGAGCTTCCATCTCCATCGCCCATTGAGCTTATTTTTCATAACCGCAGTTAGGATAGATCTTCATTGTAACCCCATTATGTACTTGTTATTAATAAAAATGAGTTTTATATCCGACCTATTGTTTACGTGAAGCTTTTACTTACTACTATCGATACATCATTCTTATTGAATTTCTAGGAAGCTAAGGGTATCGAACTACTTGATACCCCTCCGACCAAGATCTACCACGATCCTGATCCCCCTTGAATTGTTAATTGGAAAAATCCCCCAGTGACAATTTTCGGTTAACAACACTATTACAATCACTCACTTTCCAACAAAAAAAATAATACAAGAAAAAGATGCATCAATGACACTCTAATTTGAGTAAGTTTCTAATTACAATGATTCTACGATTACAAGTTTCTCACTTTGGCGATGAGGGCAAAATCTTTTAATACAAAACTTGCAAAAATTTTGCTCATAAGTCTATCTTCAGGAACAAGTATTAACTTCCGCATAATCACAGAACTATAGTCATGTTAGCCTAGTATTCAGCATTGTCAGATTGAGACTTCGGAAATCAACTTTCGATCCACTTGAGCAATATAACTCAGGCAAATAATATCTGATCAGTTCATAATCTTCTCGCAGAAGACCTGGCTACCTCTAGGGGACATCAAAAGGCGTCCTTGATTCGGCTTTGACATTCATTTGTTAATATAAGTCGACAGTGATTTTGCTCATCCACCATAATGAAACATGTGGACAATCCTATTAAGCTGCATAAATATATGAATGAGAATGTGACATAATTAAATATTTACAAACTATCACTTCTCCCACGACTTGCATTTTCATTTTTAAAGAAAGAGAAAACGAGAATGAAAGAAATAGAGAGGAGCAGTATACTCACTTAAAGGTTTTGTTGACACCGCTAGTGGTATACTCTTTGGTTTTAAGGAACAACAAGAAAGCGTCAAACCTGAATTCATGTGATACCATTAATGAGAAATATCACATAAAACTCCTTTTAGTACTTCACGAATCCAGAACCTTGTGCTTTCCCCAAAACTGACTCAATGTCACCGGAAAACAAATCAAGATTTTTTGCCACAGCAAAACCAGCATACATTCCATCGACTGCTGCACTTACAATCCCACCAGCATAGCCTGCTCCTTCGCCAACTGGGTAAAGCCCTTTTAAGGATGTGCTCTCATAAGTGTCATTACAGCGGGGTATCTGAAGAGGAGAGCTGGTCCTAGTCTGGAAGCAAGAATGGAAATTTAATTGCAACTGTAGAAGATGTTTCGATAGGAAGAACTAACCCATTTGTAATTTACTATTTTACATCATTGTCATACCAATTACTAGATTGGATCACAAATGGGACACAAAACCTTAAAATCGGTACCCAATTCCATTTAATATAAAATGCAAAAAACAAAGAAAAGAAGCAACATAACAGGATACCTCTACACCATGAAGAAGAGCAGCCTTGGAGATAAATCCGGGTAACTTAAATGTAGGAAAATTAGGAAGCAAAAAAAAATATTAGATAATATTAGGAAACAAAAAAAACTTATTAGATAACATTTTAGAAATTTGTCATGAAGAGGAATTCAATAAATATGAAAAAGAAAATTAGAAGGGAAAGCTAAGACCTCTTTGTCAAACATTGAGATCGAGTGCTTCAAAGTATCTGTTATATGTGTGGGAAACAGCTCATGAAGATTTGCTGCCTTCACTCCTAACCGATAACTTGATGGTGGCACAGGTGTGGCTGACAAAACAAGTCAAGTCAAGATAGATGAACATTTTGTCAGGTCAAGATAGATGAACATTGAAATTGAAACAACTCTGAAAAGAAACAAAAAATTCTACCTGATAACTTATTCTCTAGAAAATCAGTAACTGTCTGTACAGGAACCACAAAATTTCCACCTCCCATCGTAGCTGCTCTCTGCTCAAATTCCCTCTAAATAGTAAAGAGACCGTAAATCAATCTAAACAGTGATTTTGAAGAGAGTATCACCTTTTGAAGCAATGCTAATGAAAATTAGATAAGACCCCAAAGGTCATTTGATGAAATGTAGAATTATTTGATATATTTGTCTATTATAATTATTTGATACATCTTTTATGGAGAGAAAATTACCACTGAGACATAGCCTAGTCTATAGTAAATACTTTTCTTTCTTTTTTTCCTTTTATGTTTATTCAAAAGAAATATTATACACAAATGAAGGAAGTTCTATGGTCAATCCTGAACTTGGGAGGAAATATTTTACAATGGAAGAGAAAATATATACATAAACAAACGTGAGGGTAAAGTTCAAATGGTAAAAAAGGAAAGGCAACCTGAAACTCAACCCCAGCAAGAGGTCCATGGAAGTTCAATGCATCAAAATCGTTTGTTGAGACATTGACAACAAGTGCTGCATTCGCCCATTTAGATGAACGGCGAGAAAATGACATGCCATTGATACAAAGTTCTGATGGATTAGTACTTGTGAGAACAACCTGCAATGAAAAGTTATTCTAGCAATATTATTGAAGAGAAGTTTCTTATCATTTAAAATGAATTCTTGAAACTTAAAAAATCCAACTATTTTCAGAATGCGTCTCCAAATCCAGAACTGAATCTATGGTACAGATTAACCACATGATTATTGCAACTAATTCAATAGCAATGCTAAAGAAAATAGTTAATCGGAAAGTCTAAAAATTTCTGATTCATATAAGTCCAATAACCCAAATATTCCAGAAATCCCCCAACATTTCTTTGTTCATCAGGCTCCGACTAGGGACTATTGTCAAACCCTATAACCTTGCTAGTTAGGGAACTTAATAGATATTATACATTTCCACGTAAATGTTCCTAAAGGGATGTGCACCCATGACCTCTTGGTTGGGAAGGAGGTCTTTTATCACTCTGCCCATCCCTTGGGCTTAGAAAATCCATTAACTAATATCTAGGAAACAATGCATATTCTTGTGAAACTAAAAAAAAAAAAAAAATCAGAACATAGCAGCTATAAGCAAAGTTTACTACACATTACAAGGTCAACAAAATAGGAGAAGCACACAGACCTGTCCACCAGGACACATACAGAAGGAATAGCAACTACGACTTGTAGCCCCTAAATTGACTAGAGCATCCCCATCCTCACTACTAACATACTTGATGACTTTGTAATCTGCAACCGGAACTTTTCCGCGTCCATTGTGAACCTTGGAGGCCAATCCAGAATACTACACATCCATAGAAATTAGATAGTTTGGTTCTTGATCACAATTATCATTCAACAACAAATTTCTAAGCAAAAGTCAGCAGTTCATATTTAATCTTAAGATTTAGGTGCGTAAAAGGCACCAACGAGATAAAATAAAATTATCTAACGTCACGTCGAATGTTAAGAACAAAAAAAAAACGAGGAAAAACAAAAAAGGAAGAGTCAAGCTCTAAACCCTTCTTCCTGAATATGCCATCAAAGTCCAACATATCTGCAGCCATGGGACAACCATCATGGTAATGTGCAAATTATATGTAGTAGAGAAGTTGTAAATGATATTCAACCAATGATTATTTTTCAACAAACTAACTATGAACAACAGTATTTCCACTATTGACAGAATGGAATGTCCTTGTAAACAAGCTTCAATCCATACATACTATGAATCATTCAAGCCGCATAAAAACATAAAAAGTTGACACTTTAATTAATTTAACCAAAAGGAAATGGAATACAGCCAACCTGTATGCTGTTTATTAGTTCTTGAGGATGCTCAATCCGCAAGCCAACCTGATAAGCCAGATAAATTGTTGTAAATAGCAATAAATTCTAAAGCTTAAGCTTAAACAACACTAAAAAGAAAAAAGAAAGAAAGATACAAAATTGAATGGAAGAAAGAAACCTAGTTACCCATGTCAGCACTCTACATGGTACTCCACTCAAAACTCAATAAAGCATTAACCACTTAAACTTCTTTTTGAAAGATGTAAAGCTTAAACTTCTTTTTGAAAGATATAAAGCTTTATGCAATTTAGTCAGCACAAAGCCTATGTTGGGAAAGTAGATAATAAGTAAATATAAGTCATCAATATTGAAAAAAAAAAAAAGTAACAATAATAAAGCAACTCACAGCAAAATCTTTTGGGACCAAGTTCATATTATGAGAAAGAAGCATCTGATATATATCACGTGCAGAGTGCCCAACAGCCAGAATAACTGCATCATATCCCAATTTCTGGAAATCTTGATGCGATTTGTCTTTCGAATCAGAAACTTTGACCCCCACAACATGTGCATTCTCGATCAGTAGATCATCTACCCTTGTCCTGAACTTGATAGTAACCTAAGCATGTTGAAACAAGCCATATCAGAAGCAATATAGAAACATGTATTAAGTAGGAAAAAGTTTCTATTTGAAGAGGCAACTCACACCCAGTCTTTGTAAATGTTGGCGAAAGTTGCGGAGCAATGGAATCAATTTATCTGTTCCCAAATGAGGCTTCCCATTGACCAAGATATTTTTTGGAGCCCCAAAATGAACTAAAGTATTCATAACCTACAATGGAAAATAACTGTGAGTCAACCCTTGCCGCAGGTAACAAGTAATGATACAATAACACTCAAACTATGGTAACATAATGATATATTTTTACAGTACACGGTAAAAATATGGTAACATAATGTCACTCCTACTCTGTTTATTTTAGTTTAATTTTTAATTTTTTAAACTTTCTAGTATTGTTCCAATTGGTTAACTCAATTGTCTGAAGCATGATATATCCCCGAGTCTGAAATTTAATATCTGGTGGCAGAGAAAATTCTCCAAACAATTAGCAAAATAATTAATGTTTTCATTTCTTTCAATCCTGTGGACGTCAACAGTCTGTTAGACACCAAGCCATGTATCTCCATAATTGCTGTAACTTTCTGTAAGTACAACATGCTATAGTTAATCATTGATCCAACTGTCAAAAGAAAAGAACATCAATTTCACAAGCAGGAAAGCACAAGCAACAATGTAATTGTATGATGGAGAATTAGATAAGCATTATCGGATGATAGTAGTAGTTATTATATTTATCTTGAGAATAATTATCTCCTTCAGAGATTAGTTAGGTTTTGTTTTATCTTTATTAGGAGTTTGGTGTTTATCTTTTTTCATTTTGTCAACTATAAATAGGCCCCTTCAGAGCCTATTGTAATCATACTTGATTAGTGAATTGAATGATTATTGTGTTCTTCTAGTCTCATATGTTGTTCTAAGTTTCTCCCCTTTCGGTTCAATCTATGTTTCCAAACCCTAATTCTCTATTTCTATATGTTTCTATCTTAATTCTGTATTAATCTCCCTATTTCTACCGTTCATCCTACGTCAATTTGGTATCAGAGCCAACTCTTGATCTATACACACTTCCACAACTCTACATACACCCTTCCATAACCCTATAGACAAATCATTTTCACAACTCAAACCACCAAATACACGGTCCCAACCACCTGAGTAAGCATCTCTGACAATCAACCCACGCGCCACCTCCAGCCGCCGAATGTGACTGCCACCGACCACATCACCAGAATCGGAAACCGCATGCCATCAACTTTTCCTTCATCACCGACCTCTAGTTCTACCTCTATCGCCGTAGCTCTAGACCAGAAGACCAACAACCGCGTCTCGCTTTGGCACTAAACGCCGGCGATTGACGACTCACCGCCAGCTTCACGACACTCAGAAGACACTAGCGACCAACACCCACATGGCGTCGTTTGGTCACGCAATTCCGCTACCTTGGTAAGACGTTGTCTTCTGTTTCCGACGTAGTTGCTAACATTTCAGACATACCAGACACCAGAAACGCAACTCCACCATCTATGTTGCTCATCTTTGCTGCCGTCAACGTCGATTCGCCACCTGCCGAGACCCCACGCATTACCAGGTTCATCTGCTTCTTACTCATTGATCAACTTTCGCGACACTTCAGGTTTACTTCTTTTGTTAGGTCTCGACTTCTCCGCTATGTTGTTAATTTGTAGGATTTTATGTAATTTGCATTGATCTTTTTATAACCCTCATGTCAACATGGTGAAAGAACAAGAGTTTGAACAGTCCAACAAAGCCCAAAATGAAATAATGACTGCCCTAGAAAATGAGTTTAGAATCCTTTGACACTCGGTTTGCAAATATTGAAACCATGATGCAACAAATCCTCAAAAGTGTAGGTAAACGACCAATGTTAGAGTCTGAGGAACCTAAACCTAAGTTTACCATGGGTCCAACCTCTACCCCAATAGGACATCAACAATTTAAGGCTCTTTTACCAACACCTAGAATGCACCCTACCCTAGGACCAAACGAACATGTTCCACCTATTGAGCAAACTCATCCTTCAGTCCCTAGAAGGCTTCAAAGTGAGGATCATGTCCACTGGTTTGATGGTAGTGACAATGAAGTTTGCAACCCTTACCGACCTACTAGAGCTTACTCTAGGCCACCTGAAGGAGAAGAATTCCCTAGAGACTTTAGGCGTCAACAAATGTCACACCTTCGTTACAATTTTGATCAACCTCGAGCACATGATGATACAAGAAATTTAACCAAGAGAGTTAAGGTAGAAGCACTTGAATTTGATGGTAGAATAGACCATAATGTGTTTTTAGATTGGATAGATGCTCTGGAAGATTATTTTGACTGGTACCGCATGAGTGAAGGGCAAAAAGTTTGTTTTGCTAAACTAATTGGTAAGAAATATTGGCAAAGTATTCAGAAGCAATTAGAGCATTTAGGACAAGAACCAATTACCTTGTGAGTTGAGATGAAGCTTAGGTTGAAAGAAAGATATCTCCCTCCCTCCAACAAGAATCTCCTGCTAGATCAATTGCTAAAACTTAAGCAAGCCTCATCTAGTGTTACCGAGTATCTTACTCAATTTGAAGATCATAAGGTGAGATGTGAGATAAAAGAAGAGCCTTGTGTTGCCACTGGCCCACTGCTAGATTTATCAATGGCTTAAAGCTCGAAATAAAAAGAGAAGTCAACGTGCACTCTATTACTACTTTAAAGGAGGCCAATCATTAGGCCTTAGAGTTTGAGACATACATTAGCTTCCCCTCCACTCCTAGACGAAGGCCTACCCCATTTGAAAATTCTTAACCACCTCAGTCGACATCTTTGGAATCTGCTAGTTCTCAATCTAGGACTCCTCAAGGATTTAAGAGTTTCAAGCCTGGTAGTAATCCTAGTTCACATACTAGCTCTAATTCTCGGATTGAGTGTTTCAATTGTCATGCCAGGGGTCATATAGCTTCTCGTTGTCCTACTCGTACCCTAGTTTTGACTGAAGAACTTGATAAAACTCCCATAGACGAACAAGGTGGAGAAATTGTTGAACCTTTAGAGGAATATGATGATTTAGGCTTAGATGACCTTGTTGGTGATGGTGTTGGACTCTTAGGTGTCATACGATGTATCCAAGGTGTGAGTCTGATAGTGAATCCTTGTGTCAAATACCTTCTAGGCATAGCTTGACCATTTCCATGTCTAGGTCTCTTGGGCACGATAGTTCTTATACAATTGCTCACATTTGTCTTGAGCCTTTGCTACTCTCTCTTTCCAGACATTTTCTACCCACTCTATTAGATTTGGTTTGTCTAGCCTTACTTAGATCAATTGCTTATTTACTTAACATTCCTTCAAATTTAACTATTGTTTCAATGACTATGGCAGATTTCTATCTTATTCGAGGCACTTTCGAGCCTCCGTGGGTTGTTCGTGATGTTTCTACAAGTTGTGCATTCTCAAATTCAGCACGAGCTCTTCAAATGTGGCTGGTTTTCTTGAAGACCCTGTTTGCTGTGACTCTCCCTCGGATTCATAATGGTGGGTTGTCTTTCTCAAATGTCCACTCGCCGGAGATGAGTTCCTTTCAAGCGGGGGGGAATGATGGGGAATTAGATAGGCATTATTAGATGATATTAGTAGTTATTATATTTGTCTTGAGAATAATTATCTCCTTCAGAGATTAGTTAGGTTTTGTTTTATCTTTGAAGAATTAATTGAAAGAGATAATCATTCTTCTTTGTTTATTTCTTCTGATCACACTACATTAAATAATAGATTCCGTCTCTAACTCCCTTTTCCTTAGAGATTAAGATAGACTAGGAGTCTAAACAAAGAGAAACACCCTAGAGATAAGAAACACCCTAGAGATAAGAGATAAGGACTGGTAACAGATATACACAGCCCATTTATTCTAATTACTAATAAAACAGAAAACATAGCCCCCCCCCCAAGCTGGGTTGTAAATATTAATTATTCCCAGCTTGTAACACATGTTTTCGAAATCAGTCCTAGGAAGAGCCTTTGTTAAGATATCGGCAGTTTGTAACTTTATTGGAGTGTAGATTAGATTGACAGTCCCTTCATCTAATTTTTCCTTGATAAAATGCCTATCGATTTCAACATGTTTTGTTCTGTCATGGTGAACCGGGTTCTTAGCTATAAGTATAGCTGCCTAGTTATCGCAGAACAACTTCATTGGTCCATCAATAGGTACTTTCAGCTCCATTAGCAGTCTTCTCAGCCACATACCTTCACAAATGCCTAGAGACATTGATCTAAACTCTGCCTCTGCACTACTTCTAGAGACAACCGATTGTTTCTTACTTCTCCAGGTTACTAAATTTCCCCACACATAAGTGCAGTAACCAGAAGTGGATCTTCGGTCCACAGTTGACCCAGCCCAGTTTGAGTCTGTAAATATCTCCACATCCTATCTCGTCCCTTTTTTGAAAAATAAACCTATGCCAGGTGCCATCTTCAAGTACCTTAGTATCCGATATACAGCCATCATATGCTCTTCAGTTGGGCAATTCATGAACTGACTTACACAGCTCACTACGAAGCTGATATCGGGTCTGGTGTGAGAGAGGTAAATTAATTTACCAACCAGTCTTTGATATCTGCCTTTGTCGACTGGTGTACTGTTTTTAGCCGATCCCAACTTAGTGGTGTAATCATTGGTGTGTCAACTGGTTTGCAGCCCATCATCCCGGTCTCTTTCAACAAATCCAATGTGTATTTCCTTTGAGACACTAACAGTCCCTTTTGTGACCTAGCAATTTCCATGCCTAGGAAATATTTAAGTCCTCCAAGATCCTTGATTTCGAACTCTAGAGCTAGGAACTTCTTCAATTTTCGTATTTCCTCCTCATCATTCCCTGTGAGAATGATGTCATCCACATAAACTATCAACACAGTTAAGCCGCCATTTCCTAACTCCTTAACAAACAAAGTATGGTCTGTTTGACACTGGAAATACCCACATGTTTTCACCACTTTTGTGAATCGTTCGAACCAAGCTCTCAGGGACTGTTTAAGTCTATACAAAGATTTCCTGGGCTTGCACACACTGTTTTGGCTGTTGTTTGTGTCAAAACTGGGAGGCACCTCCATATACACCTCCTCCTCGAGTTCACCATTGAGAAAGGCGTTTTTCACATCCAATTGATGTAACGCCCAGTTCAAACTTGCTGCTAGAGATAATAGGACCCTAACTGTGTTCAATTTTGCCACCGGAGCAAACGTTTCTTGGTAATCGATGCCATATGATTGTGTAAAACCTTTGGCAACAAGTCGGGCTTTATATTGCTCAACACTGCCATCAGCTTTGTGCTTCACAGCGAAGATCCACTTGCAACCCACAGTTCTTTTTCCACTAGGCAGTGCCGACATTTCCCATGTTTTGTTCTTTTCTAGGGCATTCATCTCATCATATACTGCCTTCTTCCATTCGGGACTTCTTAGGGCTTCGTGTATGTCTTTAGGAACTTGAATTTCAGAAACATTAGCAATGAAAGAGTAAAAATCTGATAACAGTCCATCATAAGACACATAGTTGCTGATAGGGTATAGAGGATGATTTCTGCATTCCCTCATCCCTTTCCTTAAAGCAATTGGCAATTCCAATTCTGACTTCTCTTCCTCATCCGAAATGGGTTGTGGGCTGATTCTACCTGATACTTCGGTGGCTGCCACAATTTCATCCTCATTGTTAAAATTCTAGAATGGTTGAGAAGGTTCCGAGTCTTGGTCAGTGCTGTGATAAATTAGGAGCTGTGTCACCTTATTAGGTTTATTCCTCCTAGTGTAAACAATGGATTTTCGGGTGTCTATTGGTTGGGAGTGTGTTGTGTTTAGGTTAGGACATTCGGTTGAGGTGAGATTTTCTTTTTGTTGTGGGCTATGTGAGTGAGGATCGGGTAAGGCTTGGAGAATTTCAACATTTGAATCCAACTCATGTTGATTAGGTTGTTTGGTTTGATTAGGTGATGGATGTTGACTTGATTCTAGAGTTTGAGATGGAATATGACTTGACTCTAGTGTTTGTGATGGACTAGGACTCAACTCTAGAGATTTGAAAAAATCAAATTCATAACTCCTATCACTTTGACTCTTATCCCCCCTTTGAATTTGATTTTTCGGATAAAAAGGCTGATTTTCATGAAAAATCACATCAATTGAGATAAACGTTTGTCTATTGCTTGGATAGAAGCACTTATACCCTTTTGTGTTGGTGAGTATCCAATAAATACACACTTCACAGATTTTGGGTCAAGTTTGCTTTTATTTAACTAATGATTGTGAACAAATACAGAACACCCAAAAATCCTAGCAGGAAGATGAGAGATAAGATGAGTGTTTGGATAGGATTTCAGAAGAAGTTGACATGGAGTTTGAAACCTAAGAGTTCTAGATGGTAATCTGTTGATGAGGTAGGCGGCAATTAATACTACCTCACCCCAGAACTGATTTGGCATGTGTGTGGAAAACAGAAGTGAGCGGGCTACCTCTAAAAGGTGCCTATTTTTCCGCTCAGACACTCCATTTTGCTAGGGAGTGTTGACACAAGAGCTTTGATGAATGATACCTTCACCTAACAAGTAATTTCCTAGGATAGAATTAAAAAATTATTTACCATTGTCGGTGCGGAGAACTTGAATTTTGGTTTTAAATTGAGTTTGGATCATTCTATTGAAGTTATGGAATAGTTGACACACCTCAGATTTTTCTTTCATAAGAAAGATCCATGTAACCCGAGTGTGGTCGTCTATAAAGGAGACAAACCATCAAGCTCCAGTGATGTTGTTAACCCGAGAAGGGCCCCAAACATCACTGTGAATCATGGAGAAAGGTTGAGAGGATTTATAGTGATGATTAGGTAAAGATTGACGACTATGTTTAGCAAATTGACAAATATCACATTGAAAAGAACTAGGAATTTTATTGCTAAACAAAGATAGAAATATCTTCCCAAGATACATAAAATTTGGATGCCCAAGGCCGTAGTGCCACATCATTATTTCATTATCTTTATTTGACCTAGACTCATGACTGGATTGACTCTTAAGGGACACATGTTCGGTTTGGTATGGGACACCTTTGTTGGCAAAGTTTGTCTATTTGGGTTATAATCTGCTTCCAAGATGTAGAGCCCCGAACATACCTTAGCACTGCCAATAGTCATCCCCGAAACCGAGTCCTGAAAAACACAACAGTTAGGGAGAAATTTAGCAATACTATTTTGTTCCTGTGTAAACTTACTTATAGACAATAAATTACAGTCCAAGTTAGGAACTAATAATATAGAATTGAGGGTTATTTTTCCTGAGATCACTACAGAGCCAGTTCCAATTACTTTTGAGAGAGAACCATTTGCTATACGTACTGCATAGTTGCCCATGCAAGGTTGAAATTCATGGAACAATTGTCTGTTACCTGTCATGTGGTCTGATGCACCTGAATCCACAATCCAACAATGATTCGGATTCTCCTCCCTCACATTAAGGGCTGTTAGGAAATTACCTTCTTGTGCTAAAGATCCACTTCCAATAGTGGTTTGGGTCGGCTGCTGGAACAATTTCTGTAGTACCTCCATCTGTTCCTTGCTGAATGGGCTTGGTTCGAGTTTTATGTCTATGTCAACCATGTTCCCTTGGCTTTCATGTGCAGGTTTCTAGTCAACTGGTTTGCCATGAATCTTCCAACATTTTTCCTTTATGTGACCAGGTTTTTTACAATGATCACACCATGGCCTTCCTCTTCTTAATCGGTTGTCACCAAATTGACCAGCTGCTGTTCTGATGGCAAGAGCAGACCCTTCATTGGATGAAGGTCCAATCTCGGTTTTCACCTTGGTTCCCATCATGATCTTCTTCCGACTTTCCTCTCTTCTCACTTCAGAGAACACTTCACAGATCTTGGGTAATGGTTTGGTACCTAGAACCCTTCCTCTTACTTCATCAAGATTTTGGTTTAAACCTAATAGAAACTTGAATACCCTTTTCTGTCAATTATTTCCCTATGTAATGTGCCATCTTTAGTGCAGGTCCATGTGTACTTCTCGAACATATCTAGTTGTTGCCAGTGGCGAGTTAGGTTGTTGTAGTATTGGGTGACTGTGCAATCTCCTTGACGAAGGTCATGGAGTATGCTTTCAATACCAAATAGTTCAGCCATGTTGTCACTACTGGAATATGTATCTCTGGCTGCATCCCAGATTTCATTGGCTATCCCATACAATAGGAAATTCTCTCCGATGTCATTGGTCATTGAATTAATGAGCCAAGACATGACCATATTGTTCTCCGTCTTCCACTGCTTGTAGGTTGGTGACTCAACTCCTGGTGACTCAGCAACGCCGGTGATGAAGTCATCTTTCCCTTTTCCGCAGATGAACATCATCACTGATTGGGACCAAGGTAAGTAATTGTGTCCATTTAGTTTATGACTAGTAATGGACATATGGGTAGGATGGGAATGCTCGGAACTTCCATTCCCAGAACCACCATTGTTGATTGAGGTAGAAGATTCGGAGTTTGAAGAAATAGAAGATGATGAGTTGGTAGCCATCCCGGAAATAATTTTCATAGGATGAAGGATTCAGAACAGTGCTCTGATACCATGAAGAATTAATTGATAGAGATAATCATTCTTCTTTGTTTATTTCTTATGATCACACTACATTAAATAAAACATTCCGTCTCTAACTCCCTCTCGCTTAGAGATTGAGATAGACTAGGAGTCTAAACAAAGAGAAACACCTAGAGATAAGAAACACCCTAGAGATAAGAGATAAGGACTGGTAACAGATATACATAGCCCATTTATTCTAATTACTAATAAAACAGAAAACATAACTGACAAATAACAACAATCTTTATCAGGAGTTTGGTGTTTATCTTTTTTCATTTTGTCAGCTATAAATAGGCCCCTTCAAAGCCTATTGTAATCATACTTGATTAGTGAATTGAATGATTATTGTGTTCTTCTAGTCTCATATGTAGTTCTGAGTTTCTCCCCTTTTTGTTCAATCTCTGTTTCCAAACCCTAATTCTCTATTTCTATCTGTTTTTATCTGTTTCTATCTTAATTCTGTATTAGTCTCCCTATTTCTACTGTTCGTCCTACATCATTGTGTCTCCAAGTGAGATCAAAGGGCTATCGCAATCAAAACAATCAAGAATGTGAGTTGCCTCTGACAACAGATTTCCTGAGAGAACAAAAGCTAAAAATTTGTACGTTTACATACACAAATAAGTATTTTCATGGCAGAAAAATGTCAATCCCAGAGGTACAAAACATGTAGCAATGACAATATGACATGAGTGCAAAACACAAAAAGACCACTTAACAATGCAATCTTTACACATTGAGGAGATACAAATCAAAAAGAAAAAGGAATAGTCCTGACCGCCAAAACACTGTCACTGTTTCTTCCAATTCTAGTTACCAGCTTTCCATCACTCCAAGTACCTGCACCACCCTGCCATGGATAAGTCCTTAATATAAATTGGCAGCCAGAAATATTTGCTGAGAGATATAATGTCAAAAAAACATAACAAATAAAATTCAATTCAGTAGGAGCAATAGACTTATAAAACAGATATCAGCAAGTCCACTTTAACAAATTTCTGGTCATTACAAATGACATAAACTCAACATATAATTCATATAACACATTTTCTAATGCATTTAACAAAAAAGCAGTATTAATAGGAAAGCCAAACACCAGTGGACATCAGTAACTCTATCCAGTAAGCGTTGAGAAAATGAAATTTTCCATAAACATCATACTAATCTACATTCTAACCTCTGGACCTATTTCTAGTATATATCAAGTTATGTTAATACCAGAACTTATTATGAGACTCAAGAAAACAAGCCATATTGCATGCAAAGAGCTTGCTTTTCAGCATTCCACCAAGTCAACTTGCTTCCAGCACAAATCATTCCTATCATTATTGAGTACTCAGTCTGTCAACACCCAATCAGCCTAAATAGCAATGTACACAGTCATTTGAAAAGAGAGAGGGGAAAAAAAAGAAGAAACAACAGTATCATTAGCCAACAGCCAAGAGTTTATGAATATTTCATTTCAAGATGCTAGTCAACATTTGAGTATTGCAACGGCACAAAACAGCATTTGAGACACTAAACAATCTTTGAAAACGTGCTAAAACAATCAAGATATAACCTCCCCAAAGCAAAAATTGCTCTCCAGTTCTAGAATACGACGAACTACAAGAGCGCCAATGTCACGGCCCCTCTGTTCAACTGCTTGGCCTCTTTCTATTAAGGTAACATCTGCACCAAGTTCTGCAAGAACAAGAGAAGCAAACAAGCCAGATGGACCACTACCCACAACTGCGACTTTAGGTTTTCTGATTGTTGGGTACTTATACGATCCCTCAGACCCATGAGAAATGTTTTTCAATGGCAACGCACCATCACTGGCATTTTTACAATCTTGCACTATGCTGATCAAGTCACCAGAAGCTCTGACATGAGGCATGTGTTCTACAAGCCCAACTTTAGGCTCCAAGCGCGAAATGAAGTCCCAAGTACGAGGCTCTAGACTCAAAAGTTTACTAACATCAACATCCACTGTATATACAAACTTGGGCTCCTTGAGAACCTGAAAATCATCAGTAACCCAAATTAGTACGGACATACTTATATATAACAAAAACTCTGTTATTTATGGCATTTCTTCCTTTTACAAATTTTATTAAAACTGACACAACAAATGAAAATTTCATCACTATAAAGATTTTGTCTATAATGTTAGTAAAAGAACTTAAACTCAAGTTTTTCACTAAATTTTAATTCATTTATAACAAGTACAATGAACTAAAACTCAAATTAGTAGGACATATCTAACAGGAGCTCTATAATCGATGGTGTTTCTCCCTTTGAGAAAAGCTTCGATTCACACATCAAACAGTGTACCTTCCATTCATATCACATTATCACACCATGTATCATGAGTAGTCAATCACATATAACCTCATGCTACATGGCACGGTGCTTCTGGCTTCTCTATTCTTCCTTTACAATATCTATCAAAAAAGACATCGTCTTCTCTAAGGAAGTAAATATCTGTTTTGATGGATATATCAAGGTCTAAATTTATAGAAAATTCGAAATAAATTGCCAGATAATTTTGATATTGATCCCCCAAAAAAGATGGATAGTTACTTCCTTCTTCCCCTCAGTTTAGACTAATCAATGGCCATACATTTAGAACAAGATAAAGTGAAACAGAAGAGCGTTTTGACCTTTCTCGCATCAAACGATTTCCGTACAACCGAAAACGCCTCTGGTGGCAGCATCGAAGCAACCTGCCCCAGCAAAGCAACAACAATAATCAAGAACAAAATTGTTGACATTTCATCACTCATTTTCAAAAAGAAAAGAATTCAAGTATGTACCGGAAACTCTAGGACTTTAGCGATTTGTTGGAGCAGACCGTCGGAAACGCCGAGGAAGTCCTTGCCAGGGTCTGTGTGGACCGAAACGGAGAGCTTGGAGAGTCTCCAGAGGCCTTCGAACTTGTCCTTGACGTCGCCGAGGGCTTGTTTGTGTATCAGCTTGAGCTTCTTCTTCTCCGACGGATATCGCTGCTTGCCGGTTCGCTTGGCGCAGCGGATTGGGGGGACCGTTTGGGTGCGAGAGTGGACATGTCTGGGGGCGGAATTGGGGAGTCTCAGGTTGGAGTTTGGCGGGTTGAGAGTTAAGGGGTGGAGGAGAGACGTTGCCATCATCACAACTCACAAGTCACAACTGGACTAGTTTCTGCACTCTCCACAGTCCACACTGATGAGATAAGGAAACTTAGGGTGCGTTTGGTACGCGGGACGGGACGGGACAACGTGGGACAGTTTGTTCTTGTCCCACGTCTGGCGCGACTTGAGCTTGGGACTGAATGGGACAAGGTGGGACAGAAATCACAAAAATCTGTCCCACCCAATACCCTCGGCCAACTTGTCCCATGGCATGGGACAAGTGTGAAAAAGACATATCTGCCCTTCAAATATTCATAATATTACAACTTTGTCCGATATAAATTAAAATCCTTCCCTTAGGTAGCGTTTGTCTTTTTTGTCTGAAGATTTAAAGTTCTTAATTAGGGCTGAAATCTGAATTGGGTCTGAAATCTGAAGTCTGAGCAATATGTTTGTTTTTTGTTTTTTGATGTCTGAATTAAGTGTTAAGCTGTTTACTTTTTTAAAACCAAAACATCTGAAAATTTATAATTGGACATTTATACCCTTACTTGTTAGTGGCAACATATGAAGAAAGCATGTGAGATGCTTATGACATGTGACATGTGCAAGTGATAGGTGTCATGTGATTAGTGGAAAAAAAAAAAAGAATAAAATAAGATAGATAAAGAGAGATATAGACATGTGAGAGGCTCGGCTATCAAATGAAAGAAGAAAGAAGAAGATGAAACAGATAAGAAGAAAGAAGAAGAAGATAAACAGGCAGCTTTTTTATTTTCTTTTCTCTTCAACTTATCTTCATATCTTCTTCTCAGTTCTCAGCTTTTTTATTTTCATCCATCTCAACTTATTTATTTCTTTTTTCTTTTTCTTTTTTCGCCGTCAATGGTGTCGGATCTGGACACCGGGCACCTGGGTTTTGTTCTCCGGTGCCTCCTAAAGCTTCTGGTCGGGGTGGTGACAGTACACTTGCCGGCGGCGACGACCTTTGGGAGATGGTTTGACCGACCAAATCACTTCTGTCAATGGTGGATTTTGGAAATAAACCATTATGCAGAGGGCAATTTGGGCAAAAAAAATTAAAGTTAATTGGAGTCTTAACAGACTTTAGACAAAAGTAGGAAATCCCAAATTTTTTTTCTCAGACGTTTTTCATGGTTTCTCAGACCTTAGAACACTTAAAAAAACAGACAGAAATGTCTTAGTAAGTGACTTAAAGTTTTCAGAGCCAAAAACAAACAGGCCCTTATTATTACGGGGCTCTTTTCGTAAATAGCCATATAATGACAACTTTCTACGTTAGTACGTTTGGAGATTGAGCGGTACCATTGACAGCCCCTCCATTGACCTATTAATACCTCATTTTTTAAACCAAAGAGTTTTTTTTGATAATTCAATTTTTTCGTTGGGAAAATATCATTTGAGTCCCTAACTTTTTCTGAAAGATCAATTTTTTAAACGAGTTTCCTTTTTTAGCAAAACTTTCACCGACTTTTGAAAAGTATATCAAATAGGTCCATCTGTTAGTCAGCTGTCAGTCAAACTTAACATTTGCAGGGGTATTTTTGTCTTTGAACCAAGAACATGCCATGTGTCACAAAAATAGAAATAAAATAATTTTAAAATATTTATATAATACAAAAGTAAAATGTTTTTAAATCTCCACCATCCAAATCTTAGATTGATGGTGAAGATTTATTTATTTAAAAAATACAAATATAATTATAAAAACAAATGTGAAAAAAAATTTCCACCATTGTAAACATTTTCTTACAAAACACGATGATTTAAAAAAAGAAAAGAAAAAACTGAGAAATGAGAGATCTGAAAATAGAGAAAAAAAATTGAGAATTTTTTTAAAATATATATATATATATATAAAGATCGTCTTCTTCTTCATTAGATCATGATTGATTTGCAATACATGGCCATTGATTCACTTTTGTTACTCTCCACCGCCACTGCACCCAAACTATCCATATTCTCTCTCCCACCATCCGTTGATGTCTCCCTCTCTCAATATAATCTCTCTCAAACATTCACTCATTTTCAGTTGGGATTTTTTGTGACAGACCTAGATGTTGTGTTTGGGGGTGGAGGTTGGGTGGTGTGGCTGTTGATGGGGATTTTGGTGGAGAGAGGCATTGGGATTTGGAGGTGTGGTTGTTGATGGTCGTTGATGGCATTGGGTTGCGTCTGGTGTGAATCACGGCAGCGGAGGAGATCGATTCGAGGCTGGTGTGATTCACGACAGCATCTGAGATTGAATCGAGGCTAGTTGTGCAAGATCGACGGCAGCTGAGATTGATTTGCGATTACGTCTGAGATTACGTCTGATTGATTCGGCGTTTAGGTTTGATTTTGTTGTTTTTTTTCTGGGTTTGATTGAGATGTGGTGGTGGTGATGGGTGGTTCACGATTTGGTCTTTGAGGTGTGGTGGTGGATAGGGTTTGGTGTTTGAGTTCTGATGGATTAGGTTAGGGTTTGGGTGTTAGAGATGGTGGTGGTCTAGTGGAGAAGATGATGATCACAATAACAAAAGAGATGGTGTTGGAGAAGATGATAATCTGGGTTTCTAGATGTTCCAGAGATCCACCATATTATTTTTATTATAATTTTTTATTTTTTTTGTTATTTATAATTTCTGTTTTAAAATTTAAATAAAAAAAATAGAGATATTTCCACCATCCATCTTTGAGATGGACGGTGGAGATTCAACTTTTATTTTTATTTTTTGTTTTTTTAATTTTTTTTAATATATTTTTTATTTAATGAATTGTAATTTCATCTATTTCATATATTTAATGAATTTTATTTCATCTATTTAATTAGTTTTATTTTTAAATTTAATTTTGTTATATTAATAAAAAAAATTAATAGTTTATTTTAAAATTTTGGTGACACGTGTTAAATTGTGATTGGATCATATCAAAGTTGAATTGTAAAATTTTAAAATGTTAAGAGGGTAAAGTTGTATTTTTAAACTTTTTAATTAAAATTAAGGGTAAAATGGTCAATTTATATATTTTATCATGTTTGACCGTTAAAAAAAAAAGTCAGAAGGACCTATTTGATATACTTTTCAGAAGTCAAGGAAACTTTTGCTAAAAAAGCAAACTCATTTAAAAAATTGATCTTTCAGAAAAAGTTAGGGACCCAAATGATATTTCCCCTTTTTCTTTTTATACTTCTTTTCTAAAACCATTCCATTTTCAAAATTTAAATTGTAAAAAATTTTAAAGACACTTCATTTGTTACAAGATTATCCTTTTTATCTTTTTTGAATTAAATTATTAAAAAAATAAATTATTTCTCCTAAATCATTAGATTAATTATTACATATTAAATACTCTCTCTTAAATTTTTAATTACCATATTAAACTCTCTTTCCTCCAATACATATCTCTAATTTCATATCTCCATTCTTTCTCAAACAAGACTAACAGTTAAGAAAAAAAAAAAAAAAAAAAAAAAAAAACTTACTTATAAGCATGATTTGTAGAAATCATATGTATGTATATACTAAAATAAATAAATAAATAAACTCAAAAAACGAAAATGATTTTTGTTACTCTTATAGGTATGTGATTGCCTAGAAAACTTTAATTATTTCATTAGTCTTATAAATTCTAAGTTTAATTGAATCTAGTTGAAACAATTCAAGCTTTCATATATCTTTTTTTTTTTTTAAAGACTTTTTAATATATATATTACTGTTAGTAAAATATTAAAATATTCATAAGTTTTTTTTTCTTTAACTATTATTTAGAGATTGATTAGAAAGTATGGAAATATGATTTTTTTTTTTTTTTTTTTGAAAAATGGAGAGAGATTAATTAGGAGAGAGTGTTTAATACGGTAATAACAGATTTAATAATTTAATTAGTTACTTGTCTTTAATTTTTTTTGTCTTGTTTAGTAATTTTAATTTAGGTTAAAATTGTCATTAATAAAAAAAAAATTAAATTGGAGTGTGAATAGATAATTTGTGGATTGTAAGGAGAAGCTCATTTAAAACTATTTAGTAGGGGTGTGCATTTACGGTTTGGTTTGGGCTGAAGCTCAGTGTCAAACCAAACCAATAAGAAACGGTTTTGCTATATTTCAATCCAAACTAAACCAACTTGTCAAACCAAATCAATATGAAACGATTTGGCTATATTTCAATCCAAACTATACCAACTTGTCAAACCAAATCAATATGAAACGATTTGGCTATATTTCAACCCAAACCAAACTAATGTGATTTTTCAAACTGATTCAAACCAAACCAAACCAAACCAAACCAAAATAGGTCGGTTGGTTTGGATAGGTTTATCGGTTTAGATTTGAACTCAAATTTTAATTAATTAATTTTTTGTATTATATTATAAAAAATATTTAAATAAAAAATCATAACATAAAATATTAATTATATATATATAAAGGAAATACAAAAAAGTCAAACGAGTAATTATTGTATGTATGGAGGGTAGTCCGCCCAAGACGAACTATAAAAATGAGGCTCTCGATCCTCTATGTATATTTACTTAAATATTTTTTTCTCTAGTAAATAGTAAATACTTATAAAAATCAATAAAATAACTAAAAATCAAGACTACAACCCAACAAAATAGCAAATAAAAAGTGACCGAAATAAAAAATTTGTAATTACATCAAATAATGTATCGCTTAAACATTGCTCGTCTCACATTTTCAAAAGTAAAAGTATTAATTAAGTATGATAATTGTGTTTCTTTCAAGAACTGAAGATTATTCGATACAATCAAATAAACAAAACGAAATTCGGATCATTACCGTTCACTATACAGAAACCCGAACTCTATAGCGGAAGTGGATCAAACACCTGGAATCGTATCACCGGTCGGAGGAGGATCACGGGATCGGAAAGTCCCCTCTGATCACAACACAAATACCCACACTCTGATTGAAGATGGGAGAAAATTCATACATTAATTTTCTCCACATCTATTTGTGTTTCTCACTCTGTATTGTGTCTCTCCCAACACTAGCAAACATGCACTCTTGCATTGTATATTGCCCACACATATGTTCTCTGTTGTACTTACACCGAAGCACACATTCATGTCTTGAATTGCACACACGCATGCCTTTTGTTCACATACACTTCACAGCCACACACACTTGCATGTTATTGCATGTCCTTTTGTTGTGTGTATCAGTTTCTTTTAACTGATGCATAAACTGAACATAAAACTGCCATACAGTTATATGTATTTGGTCTATGGGCTTGGGCTTGGTGTACATGGACTTTGGGCTCTCCATGTATTGCTTATCTTGGCCCACTTGGGTGTACAATGGGTCTCCAACCCATACCCAAATATACCAACAAGCACCCTAGAATTGATTTCATTTTTTTCAAATTTAGATATTTGTACCCTGTCGAAGTAAGGAACCATGGCATAGATGTTTGGAATAGAATTCATTTTGAGAGAGTTGAAAAAGCACTGTCTCGTTGAAAGGTTCTATACATTTGTCATTTATCAATGCATTTCTTTAGATAAAGACTCCATTTTTTTCCTCTTTTCGGATGGTAAATATTTCTCAAAACATGGAGTGTGAATCAAACCCATGTTTGAATTGAAATTGAGATACTGATGCAAGTTCTTCTCTTCTGAATCAGATAGATTCATATCTGGAAGAGGTTGACAATAAGTTCTTTCAAAATTGACTATTTGTCCCTCTGTTAAAGGTGTTCCAGAAACGAATGTCTAATAGATTGATACACTATTTGATTTGATGTGGATGTGGTTAAGCATTATAACTGTATTTCTTTGGTGGGCCTTAAAAAAAACATATATATAAAAGGTAGGTCTCCACACTTTTATGTGGTTAGGTATATATTAGCTGTTTAAAATAATAAGAGTAAATTACCCTGGTGGCCACCACTTTTAGGCATAAATACCAGTTTAGTAACCAACTTTACCCAACGCATCAAAATGGCCACTTTTGGCAGACATGTCGTTAGCGGTGGCCATTCCGTCTATTTTCTAACGGAAATGCTGATGTATTGCTGATGTGGCAAACAAAAATCACTATTTGTACATAAAAAGTCAATTTTGCCATCATCAACATCACCTTCCATCATCATCAACCTTCAACCATTAATTCAAAAAAAAAAAAGTGGCAAAAAAAAAAAAAAAACGAAGAGATTGAAGAGATCTGGAAATTTCCAGATCTTTTGAAGTCTCCATTAAAACCCTGATTTCCAGATCAACCATCATAGATCCAACTCAAATTGTTTATTTCAACTTCTTCAACTTTAAAGAATTTACAAACATAAGCTCATTCAATTTGAGAAGAAGTCGAATTTCTGGAAACAAAATCAGAAATTGCCACAAATTTATTAATTTAAAAATTGCCAGAAATTGCCCAAAAATCATAACACTCTCAACAAAAATTGCCACAACTTCATCAGCTCACTCCTCCCACAAATTTATTAATTAAAAAATTGCCAAAAATTGCCCAAAAATCATAACACTCTCAACAAAAATTGCCACAACTTCATCAGCTCACTCCTCCTCCTTCATCAGTTCTTCTTCACTCATTCTCCTTCATCAGTTCTTCTTCTTCTTTACCTGACCAAACCCAACAAACTCAGTTCAACAAAATCGATACCAGATCAAACCCACCATCAGACGATTCAGACCCACTCCTCCCACATCTCTTCATCTTCATCATCAAACACTGATCATCCCCAATCAATTCAAAAAAAAAAAATGAAACACCTTTTCTTTATCAATCTATAAATAAGCTTTAATCAGATTTCACACACAAAATAAAGAAAATTTGATGATCTAAAAAAAATTAGGAAAAAAATCCTCCATTAGCCGAATCCTTTCGTCTCCACTTCAACGTGCCGTCATCAAATCTGAAAATTTGGTGTTTGGGAATGAGAAAATGAGAGAATTTTGGACAATAAAGTTGAGATTGCTTAATGGAGAAGGGTTTCGGGCGATGAAGTCGAGTGATTTTTGGATGGAGGAGATGGTTTTGAAATCTGAAAAATTGTTGTTTGGGATATGAGAAAATGAGAGAAAATTTTGGGTGGTGTTGTTTGAAATCTGAAAATTTGGTGTTTGGGAATGAGAAAATGAGAGAAAATTTTGGATGATGGAGATGGGTTTTGAAATCTGAAAAAGTTGTTGTTTGGGATGTGAGAAAATGAAAAGAAGTAAAGAATTTGAATGAAAAAAAAAATCTGGGTTTGTTCATCATTGAAGATGATGAAGATGTAGAAGTTTGTTGATAAAGATGATGAAGTAAGGGCAAAAAAGGCTTTTCATATCCAAATAGTTAAAATGGACGGAATACATCAGCAATACATCAGCAATTCCGTTAGAAAACGGACAGAATGGCCACCGCTAACAATATGTCTGCCAAAAGTGGCCATTTTGGTGCGTTGGGTAAAGTTGGTTACTAAACTGGTATTTATGCCTAAAAGTGGTGGCCACCAGGGTAATTTACTCAAATAATAATAATAATAATAATAAAAACAGTGAATAGGCCTCCAGACTTATAATTGGTTAAGTGATATGTGGGTTAATTATTTTTTTATAAGAAAAACTAATACATGGGCCTTCAAACTTATTTAAAAACTGAATACACAAAGCATATTTTCAACCTGAAATTTGGAGCCTTTGGAAAACGGGGGCCCTAAGCGGTCACCTCGTGGGCCAATGCCCAGGGCTGGCCCTTTATGTATGTATGTATGTGTATATATATATATATATATAAATATATATATATATATATATATATAGTCTTTCTATTGTCAGTTCATCCTGACAATAAATATATCAGGATGAAGAATGTGGACCATAGATTATGGAGAAGTTTTGACAAGTGCATACACTTTGAGTCAAAGTATATAAATCTAGTGGTCCACATTATTCGTCTTGATATATTTATTGTCAGAACGAACTGACAATAGAAAATCTGTATATACACACATGTATATATACCCTGATTAAAGACATGTTTGACAGCATCTATGTTTTTGAAACCCTAATACATCAATCAATAAGAAGAATTGTATCAAAACAAATAAATAAATTATAAAAGCATAAAGTAATCGGTAAAAGTTATAAAACCCGGACTTAATAGAAAACGTATGTGAATTTTATATTTTAGTTTTACTTTCTAATAATGTGTAGTTTGGTTTGGGTTGGTGAATTATTTCACTCAACAAGGAAGGGTTAAATTTGTTATTATTGTAATAATAATAAAAAGATCAAGTAATAGTAAATATATAATGCATTGATAATTGATAAATATTGACCAGCGTAGGAGGGAGAAGATACTTGTTGGTGACGTCGAGCAGACAGAAAAACATAACCACAGTTTTTTTTTTTTTTTTTTTTTTTTTAATCAGGTTTATTAAGTTTGAAAAATAATTAATAATGGTACTCTTGGAAAAATATTTAAAAAATCAATAAAACCATTTTATTTTATAAAAGTAAACCAAATATTTTGAAAGTGGGGCATTATTAGTTTTATTGAGAGGTGACAATAGCACCACTCTTAGAGATTTTTTACTTACCATCTAATTTCATATGTTTTTCTTCTTCCAAGTTTATCCATCTACTAGTTTAGCTACGTCACTGGAGGCTTTTCTTTAAAAGGTGTTAGACCAGTTAGTGCCCAACCCACAAGCCATGTTGGGACTAGATGGCACTGGCCCGTAATCCTTTCATTGCCAGGAGCGGGAGGTAGTCATTGAGACCATGCATTTTTTTTTTGAAATTTTTGTCATTGGTAGGATTCAAACCACTGATTTGGGAATTATTTACCTAAACCTCAAACTCGTCCATATTTCGGCTGAGCTACACCCCTAGGGGCAAAAAAAAAAAAAAATCAAGAAAACAAATTAGAATAGTGAACGTGAGGGTTTTTTTTTAATTTTTTATTATTTCATTTGTCAACACACCTTTTCTAAATATATTCATTCCAAAAATAAAAATATGAAAATCTTCTGAATCTAAAGACAATTCATTTTATTACCAAATCATCATTTTTATGCTTCATCCTAAAAACATAAATTTAATTAATTCAATTCAATTAAAATAAAAAACATATTAATGCCATCTTGTTCATAGAGACTTCGGCTTAGTTTGGCATTGCTGTGCTGTGGGGGTAATTACTTTTGGTTCTGCTGTGGGGGTAATTGCTTTTGGTTCTGCTGTAGGGAGAATTGCTTTTGGATTTGCTGTAAGAAGAATCAACTGGGTGTTTGGTAAACTGATTTTTAAAATTTCGATGAGAACCAAAAGCAATTTCAATGTGTTTGATAAACTGTAAGTAAAAAGTGATTGACTGTGCAAAATTACTAGAAAGAACATAAATGAATATTGAAGATGTTTTGAAAATAAATAATTTATTTTATTTTGTGTGACCATAAACATGTTATAAAATAAATAAATAATTTGTTTTATTTTTGTGTGACTAAAAAACATTATTACTTTTTTTTTTTTATCTATTGCCATATATATTGCATATATATATAAAATCTATTGCTTTTTCATTACTTCTTCATGTGAAGCATTTTTCTAAAAGCTACAAAAAATAGCTTCTCAAAACTACTGTTGGGGAAGCCAAAAGTGAGCAAAAACACTTCTCTGGAATTTTACCAAATACCCTAAGCCCAGTTCGGAATCACTTTTGGCCCTAAAAGTAGTTCAGGAAGCATTCCCAAACTAGGCTTTCATATTGCCAAAGCTACTGCAATGTTGGATTACTTCTTAGGGAGGTTTGGTCTTATATGTTGGATTACTTCTTATGAAGGTTTGGTTTGATGATCTCTTAGTTATTAATTTGATTTCTTCAAAAGCTTCTTCAAAATTGGAGAAAGAAGAGTGGTGCTATTGACACTTATCTACTGACCTATTTAAACCCCACTTTTTAATTTTTTTTTTCATTTATCAAAACTACTTAAAAAGACATACAATTTTTTTTTTAAAAAAAATTATACAAAGTAAATATAATAAAACCCCACTTTCCTTTTTCAGATATAATAATAATAATAATAATAATAATAATAAACCCTCACGTTCACTGTTCTAACTTGTTTTCTTGAATTTTTTTCTTAACTCTTAAGCCCTAAAATTTGCTTCTTACACATATATAAAATATTATAGAAGAGTTTGAGAATGATATAAAAAATCTGGAAGAATAGTCTGGGAAAGATATCAAGCATATGGAATAATTGTCTGTGAATAATATCAAGCATCTACAACCAAATGAAAACAACACCACACACACCAAAAACAACCAAAACAACAAAATCACACCAAGAATCAAAACCAAGAAAACCTAATCTCTAACGAAACGAAATCACACCAAAACCCTAACTCAATCGCTTAAAAAAAAAAAAAACCATCATAAACGTTCAATACCACACTCTTAATCTACCACCAACGATCCAATCAACTATAAAAAAAAAAAAAAAAATTAAAAAAAAAATCGCATCCAAGAAAGATGGTTTCACCATGAAATAAGAAGAAAAAGCAAGTCCCGCGATGGAGGTGAGAAATTGTATAGAGAGACTGTTCTAAAAATAAAACATATAGAGAGATCAAATATGGGGTATATTTTATTATTATTATTTATTTTTTGAAAAAAAGATTGGGTGTGTTAAGTTTGAAAAATAAGTAAAAGGATAGTTATGGAAATAAATCAAAAAATTAATTAAAAACATTTAATTTTATATAATTAAATCAAAAATTTAAAAAGTGAGGTATAAATAGGTCAGTAAAGGGGTGCCAATAGCACCACTCGAGAAAGAATTGTCTGAGGAGAAAGATTCAACAACTTGGTTATGAGAATCCCTTTCTTCAGATCTCACATTCCTAACATGTTTAGAAACAACCAAATGAAGTCTTTTCATCTCACTAGCATGCATCTCATTCCCAAGTTTGCGTTGTCTAATATACTTGTAGCATTTAGGTTTGATATGCCCAACAACATTGCAAAAATGACAAACCGGGATAAACTTAGAGATGCTATGTTTAGCTTTAGACTTAACCTCATGTATAGGAGAATGATTAGGTAACTTTTTTACATTTTTATCATGTTCCACATTTCCTAGTTTGCATTGCCTAACATATTCATAACACTTAGGTCTAATGTGACCAACCACATTACAATAATGACAAACCAGAATGAATTTAGAAAAATTACCTTTTGGGTGTGCATGCTTTGGTTGAGAAGTTCCATATCTCTTCTTGTCTTTGTCTTTGATATTGGAAGGAATGGTAGTTGAGTCTTTCTTCGTCTTGGACTTTCTTGACTTGTTCTTGGTTGTAGGAGTCTTCTTAACTTCTTCTACAAAACCCAAGCCACTCATATCTCCATGATGCTTTCCAAGTTTTATGACTTCATCAAGCTTAATGGCTTCAATTTTCATGCCATTAATAGACTCTTTGAGAGTTTTGACTTCATCTTTAAGCTCACACTCCTTTTATCTTCACAATAGTTAAAGAGTTGTCTTTTTGCTTAATCTCTCATTCCATGGCAAACAACTTCATAGTAAAGTCTTCTTTTAAATCATCTAACTTTTTAGCACTTTTCTCTATCTTTGAAAAACACTTTTCAATGGTCATTTTCATGCTTCTTGATGACTTCACTTTTCTTGTTCAACTTCTCCAACGACATTCTCTTTTCATTGTCAAGAGTTTTAATTATTACCACCAAATTGGCATTGATCAACTTCAACTTGTTGTTCTTTTCGTTCTTTTGTTGAAGGATCTTGTCATTGAAGCTTATATAATCTTGATTTGAGGAGGCTTCGAACTCTTCATCATTGGAGGAGACTTCACTACATTCACTACTTGAAGAGCATTCACTTTCCTCATTACTTGAGGAGCATTCACTACTATCCTCAAATCTTCTTTCATATATAGCCACGTGAGCAATGTGATTGCTAGTACATTCTCATTTAACCAAGGACTCCTCTCCTTCTACTACATCACTCATACTCATCCATGATTTATCATTTATGGCTCTAATGTAGGCTTTTATTGTATTTCTCCAAAAGGTGTAGTTACCACTATCCAAGAGTGGAGGTCTAGCACTAAAGGCACCTTCTGGCATAGAATTACTCATAGCTCAAAAATATAATTTTTCACAAAACAAAATATAAACACTATAATATGGATCTATCTAATTACTTCTAGACACCTGCTCTGATACCAATTGAAATTCCTTAAACCACTTATAGTGTAAAATATACCTAGGGGTGAATAGGTTGTTAGGATTATGCTTAATAGCAAGAGTGTAATAATGTTTTTGACAATCTTTTCATATTAATAAAGTGATTTCTGATTTAAACAAATCTTATAGCATTTATAGATTGAATATTATAATTGTCAAAAGTAAATAATCATAAGGTCAAAAGACTATGAGAAAAGAAGAATTGTTCGTACATCTGGATATGTATGAGGTAGACACAATTCTTTAGTTAGTCTTGAATAATGTTCACAACTTAAATTAAAGGTTGGGCACCTTTATCTTGTTAAAGTTGTAGAATTCTTTTACTAGCATTTGAGTGGGATCAAATGTTTTATGATGAGTCTAAAATCATCGGAGGTCTTCGAGTAAAAGAATCTAGTGCATTGGGTGCATTGAACTGGATCACAATGAAATACTTTATCTAGAACCGTCAATAGATAATAGTCTTTTCATTATCAGGACAATCGGAGAGTCTATCTTAATCCTGAGATAAATGATGGACTTATGGTTGCAAGTGTTATCATTTGAGTTATCAATGAGTATGATTATATAGCATAGTCTATCCTCGATAGTTTAGTGGTATTCATTTGTTAATCGATAGAGGACTTCATTTATAGATATGGACATCGTGGCTCCATTTATTAAATGAGAGTATAATATCATTATATGGATGTTTTGAGGTATTGGATATTGAATCTTAACGTTAAGTTTTCGATAGAGTCTATTGAAACATGGCTTCTGGACAAGTCAAAATATCCAAGTTCAAAATGTGGTCATATGAGTAAATATAGTAACTTGGAGAGCTATAGGCGGTCTATGAGCTCTTGGTGATTACTGATATTCTTTACGAGGATACACCATCTCCTATAAAATTGTCTAGGGTACGAATGAGAAATATTTATTTATTCCATCTTTATTTAAGAGTGCAATTTTAGTTCTGTAGTGGAATGAACTAAAATTAATAGATTGAACCTAAGTGAATCATTTGTTGATTGTGATTGGGTTATATCTATTGGAGCTTAAATTTAGATAGGCCCGCCAAGATCCCAAATCCACACGGGCTTGCATGAATCACTTGATATATTCTACCGGACTAATTTATGGGTCCATCTAGAATTGTATTAAGGCATGTGGACTTGTTTCTTTTAGTAAGAATGAGCCTAGTTCACATGTAGGCCTTTTGTTAAGGTCCAATGGATTTAATAAAATAGAAAAACAATATATAGATATATTAATATATATGGCACATGGCCGAGATATATATAATATTATATTGTTTTATTTTTATTAATTGATTAAATAGAAATTAATTAATTGATTGATTAATTATTTAATTAAAAATCAAAATCTTTTTCTGACTAGAAAATATGTTTCTTAGTAGTATACAATTGTGGTAGTATAATAAATATTAAAGACTTTATTTGGTAAGTAGATAAATAAAGGGAATTTATTTATCTAGTCAAATTAGGAAGTCTTTGATATAGTCACAAATACACTAAAGAGTTGGATTAGGGTTTGGAATTCTAAGGAAATCTACCTAGGGTTAGGATTTAAGTCAAAAGACATAAATCCTACATGGTAAAGGATTTCGGCCTCAATGTATAGATATATATGGAATATATATGGTAATTAATTGCCGGAATATATATATATATATATTTATAAAGTGTACGGCCGGATATATATATATATATTGACATTATATGTGGCATGCAGTAAAAAATATATAGATATATATATATATATATATATATATATATTGACTTATATACAATATATAGGTGGGATGCAGAGTTCGTGCACTACATATATATATATTATATTGTGCAAAGTTTTTGCACTAGAGATATATAATATATTTAGCAAGGGATTCACGCATATATATATATATATATATATATATATATATATATATATATATATATATATATAGTTACATATATTTTGGCATTCCCCCTAAAGTGAAAATCTTCATGTGGCGCGCCTTCTCTAATGCTCTTCCTACTCTGGATAATCTATGGCACAAAAAGGTTGTAGATGACCCTTCCTGTACTCGGTGTGGTAAAAAATGGGAATTTGTGGAGCATGCTCTGTTTGGGTGCAAAGCGGCAAGGCAAGTGTGGGCTGATTCCAGCTTCTGCAGTTTTATTTATAATCGAAGGAACCACCACCTCCAGGATGTCCTTCTGTCCATGGCTGGTTTGTTCAATCCTGATGAATTGGGTCAAGCTTGTATGTTGATTTGGGCAGTGTGGGAAGATCGTAACTCTTTTGTGAACACAGGTAAAGCTAAGGAGCCGGAGTCGGTGGTGGCTCGGGCTAATGTTATGCTGGAAGAGTTTAAGGATTCTGTGCAGGTCTTCTCTCCTCCTCCCCCGATCCCGACCTTCAGGTCTCCTAGTGATTGGCTGGCTCCCCCTCCTGGGCAACTAAAGCTTAACACTTGTGCTGCGTTTAACAGGATTTCAAAGGGAGTGGGTGTTGGTGCAACAATTAGGGATTCAAAAGGGATGGTTCTAGCTGTGCGCTCTAACCGTATTTTGGGGTCGTTCTCAAAAGTGATTGGCCACCTTTTGGCTCTCCGTGAAGGCCTTATGCTTGCCATTCGGTTGAGGTTCCCAGTGTCCATAGCTGAGTGTTCTTACACAAACATTGTTGCTGCTCTAGGAAATCATAGGAATAGTCGCGGGGCTTCTCATTCTATCGTAAATGATATTAAGGCGCTCATTTCGGAAGCTGGATCGTGTAGATGTCAGGCCTCCCCCAAGAAGGGGAACACCTTGGCTCTAAATCTAGCTTCGATTGCCTTCTCCTCTGTTAGGGAGCGGATGTGGCTGGATCCCAGCCACTGTATTTCTGTGTATGCTTTGTAATGTTCGCGGTTTGCTGTTTATCTATCAAAAAAAAAAAAAGACATATATTTTGGCAACTGTAATAATTCGGCCACTATATATATATTCTTTGTATAGAATTCGGCCAACCCTAGAGGTCTTATGTTTGAGAGTTATTTTCTTTTGCTAGAGAAAAATAGAATCCAACTCTTAGACTAGTGTAATTTTCGGCCAAGAGGAATAGAGAGAAAAGTTTGTTTTTATTTCGATAGTGCACTAGTTACTTTTACATCAAAAGGTTTTGTGCACAATTTTGAATAAGGTTCACGCAAGTTTCGATCTAAAGATTGTGAATTCAAAAGTGACCGGAACATTCTTTGTTGTCTCTTGGAACTTATTGTGACTAATTAACGAAAAAGAAAAAGTTTTGTTAATCCATCGTCAAGTACACAATTCAAATAAAAGGGAGACCACGCTCCTAGGTGATTCACGTTCGTGATTGGATTGGAAGATCTTGCGGATTACCATCGACGCAATATCAATCGGATCACGCGACAAATGTATGATATCTTTAGTATTATATGTTAATTAATTAAAGGGTTAAGGTTCAAATTATGGAAAAAATTTAAATTATACAAAACCGATTTTAGTCTCGCTTCCGCTGCGTGCACTTGATTTTTCCCTACAATTGGTATCAGAGCCTGGTTGTACCCTTTAATTAATTAACGTATATATATGTGAATCTATTACTTTTTATTGTGATTATGCATGTTTTAGAAAGAGATGACACTCTAGGTATTCTCATATATAATTACATGTTGAATGTATGGATTTATATATGTTGTTATAAAGTGAATTCTTATTGCTCAATTTTGATCCTAGAATTTCAATGTATTTTTGTTTCGGAATTGTAACAAGAAGGGTGGCCTATTATTGTCACAATTTCCTTCTTGGTAGTTGCTAAGTTTTTTTTATTTGTATTAAAATTAAGTGAAGTTTTTTTATTGTATTAAAATATAGTGCAGTATTTTTTTTGTATTAAATACTCAGTGATTAAAAAAAAAAAAAAAACTACAGTATTTTATTGTTTAAATAATGTAGTGATACGTTCAAGCATCGAAGATTCGAAGACTTGAAGAATTGGAAGCAACTGGAACAAGTTTGGGACCGTGCGCACCATAGCAACATGCATGAGCGCAAGAATGCACACAGCTGTGCATGTTGGACTGTGGGCTGCGCATGGCAGCCCTTGTTGGGGTTGTGGAGTGCGCACGCCCATAGGGGCAGCCGTGGGATGCACAAGTGATCGGTGGCCGCTTGAAGACTTGTTCACCAAGAAATGAGTTTTTTTTTTGTATTCCAAACAAATGTAATTTACTTGTTTTCTAGGATGGATCAAAATTGTGGCTATTTATTTTGCATACATATTACAATATTTGTTATTGTTTGATGACATGTCATATAGAATAGGAGTGCCACTCATATATCTCTTTTGGTATGAACATGCATTGAATGATTTAGGTATCTAAATTGGCATCTAGATAACTTGGTAAATCATTCTATGTGATTTAATCACACGCCTTAAATAATTGAGTGGGAGAAGGTGTTTGCAACACTTATGGCCTCCAAGGTTAGTTGAGCTTTATTATTTATTGGTAATCCCCCCAAGGGGCGTCCATGAATGGAATTTAGCAATATACTTCCTTACAAGGATAGACTAGACAATTGACTCAAACGAGATCTACTCCCCAAGGAGGGATTTTTGTGAGAGAAAATATTGAGGGTCGATATCTTGGTAACACACTCAATGTGATTTTATTGATATCCTCCCAAGAGTTCTTATCAATAAAATCACAAGGCTAAAATTGAAAACGCTGGTTGTTATATTAACAATTAGATGGGACCTAGTCCAACTAGTAAATGGTACGTACTCCCAAAGGAGACGTAACATTTATGGGTGTTGGATCACCGTTGAATTTTTATGATTGAGTTATTTATTTAAATCAAGCTAAATATTCGAAAGTGCTTTATCATGATTATTTACTCATATATAATTTTGTTTTATTAAGAAATCATGACCCCATCCCTAATGATCATCCTAAAAGATAAATATTTTAACTAGTGATAATTATGTCACATGAAAAAGGAAAATTGGGTTGTTGCTGCAAGCTGAAAAACATAAGTTTGTTCTGACTACTCCTAAAAACCACCTGCTCCCACTAATGAATCTAATGTGATGCAAAGAGATGAGTATGAGCAGTGGAAAACCTCGAATGAGATGGCCAAATGGCTACCATCTCCGACGTGTTGCAACAACAACATGAAGGAATGGGGTCTGCTGCTGATATGATGATGTCTCTAGAAGAGATTCATATGGTTGGTAAAGTTGCTACTGTTAAGACCCTTCAGAAGGTCAAGGAATAATAGAAGAAAAAGCAACTTGGGCCTACCAAGAAGGAGACTAAGAAAGTAACCAAGATCAAAAGGAAGTGCTTCTTTTGTGGTGAAAAGAGACATTGGAAAAGTAATTGCCCAAAGTCTCAGAATAAGAAGGAACAAGGTAATGTGAATTATCTTGAAACATGTTTACTGACAGATTCTACAGATTCTTGGATCGTAGACTCAGTAGCCAATAATCATGTTTGTTATTCCTTATAGGGGTTTCAAGAAAGGAGAAGGCTGAATAAGAATGAAATCAACTTGCGTTTAGGCAACGGAGCGTTGGTGTCTGCTAGTGTAGTGGGAGATATTAGAGTTAATCTAGATTCTAGTAGGCATTTAGATTTGATAGACATTTATTATGTATCTCAATTCAAGAGAAATTTAATTTCAGTTTCTTGTTTAAATAAATTTGAATATTCAGTTACTTTTAATAAAAAAAATTTATTATTAGTAAAGATGACAAATTTATTTGCAAAGGTACATTAGAAAATGGTCTATTCTATTTACATAGAAATATCTCTCACTTGTTAGACACAGAATTAATGCAACCTAACCGTAAAAGAGTAAAATTTTCATAAGATGAAACCTACCTATGCCATTTGCGCCTAGGTCATATTAACCTTAATAGGATTAAAAGATTGGTTAGTGATGGACCTTTAAGTGACTTAAAGGTTGATGATCTACCAACTTGTGAATCCTGTTTGGAAGGTAAAATGACCAAAAGGTCGTTCAGGACCAAAGGCACAAGAGCCACTGAATGTTTAGGATTAATGCATACTGATGTATGTGGTCCTATGAGCATTCAAGCTAGAGGTGGATATGAGTACTTCATCACTTTCACAGATGATTACTCGAGATTTGGATATATGTATCTCATGAGACATAAGTCGGATGCTTTTGACATGTTCAAAGCATTTAAAGCTGAAGTGGAAAATGAAACACATAAAAATCTTGAGATATGATCATGGTGGAGAATATCTATCTGGTGAGTTTCAGCAATATCTTATTGATAATGGAATTATATCTCAGTTTTCTGCACCAGGTACACCTCAACAAAATGGGGTGGCAGAAAGGAGAAATAGAACTCTTTTAGACATGGTTAGATCTATGTTGAGTTATTCAATGATTCCTATTTCTTTTTGGGGATATGTTTTACAAACTGCAATGTACATTCTAAATGATGTACCATCTAAGTCGGTACCTCAAACACCGCATGAGTTGTGGACTGGGCAAAAGCCTAGTTAACAACACTTAAGGATATTTAGTTGTCCTGTGCATGTGTTAAAAGGAAAGACTGAAAAGATGGAGTCTCGTTCGGAAACATGCATATTTGTGGGGTATCCAAAAGAAACTAAGGGGTATTATTTCTATAGTCCTTCAAATCTTAAAGTATTTGTTTCAACAAATGATAAATTTCTGGAAAAAGACTATATGAATGATTTTGTACCCAAAAGTAGAATTGTCCTGAATGAAATGTCAGGAGATACAATTCCACAAGAGGTTACACAACCTAGCCCAATTGTAAGTTCCGCACCATCACAAAATCAACAACCTACCATTCCTTATCGTAGTGGGAGGGTTAGTAGAAAACCCGAGAGATACATCGGTCTGGGAGAATCAATGGAGAATCTCCCGGACGACAATAATCCCTACACATATAAGGAAGCAATGGAGCATGTTGATGGTCGCCATTGGCAAAAGGCAATGCAAGTTGCAAAAATCCAAATATGGATTAAAGCAAGTATCCTGATCCTGGAACATAAGGTTCGATCAAGCTGTGACGAACCTTGTGTATGCAAAAGGATTAATGGCGACAAGTTGGTTTTCCTAAATTCTTTATGTTGATGATATACTACTCTGAAACAAATAATAGCACGGTGTGTATAAAGCTATCTAGAGGGGGGGTGAATAGATTTTACGCTTTTTACCCAATTTTTCGTGTTAGTCAAAATTACGAAAATGCCCTCAAGATAATATAACCAAGCAATTGTAATATGGTGCGGAAATTAAAACAACACTTGGTTTTTACGTGGAAACCCTCACGGGAAAAACCACGGGCTATGTAAGTAAGCCACACTCGAACCTCGAATCCACTAAATGTGCAAACGATTACAACCTAATCCCGGAAGTAATCACACACCTACCTAATCCCGGTATGAGTGAACCTAGTCCAATTTGCTTGCGTTCTAAGCAACCTAATCCCGGATGCTACACACAAGACTTACTTTCTCTATGAAGAGAATACAACCCTAAGTGAATATATGTAAATATCCAAAATGCAACATAGAGCAAGGGAAACCCTATATGCTTATCTAAGATGATTAATATGCAATTAAGAACAATCCTAGATATCAAAACTAAATGACATGTCAATTAGTTTAGCTAATCAATATTAAGCACAAAACCTAATATGCAAGCACAATATAAAATCTCAAACATACATCATACTCATCTCAATATTGTATCTAAAGCATACAAAATAACAAACAAGTAATTAATTGAGATTGCTAGATAAGAGAAACACAAAACATGTAAGATATTAGTGAAAAGCTTACCAAGCAAAGTATGATGAAGATTCCATGCTAGATGACATCTAGATGATCTAAGATGATGCTAGATGATGATTGATGATCATGAAAAAGTGTTTGAGAATCAAGAATGGAGTTCTTGGAATTTTTCTTCTCTTTGAAAAATATCCTAAGTATGAATTCTGAATATGAACTCTCTTAATTGACCTAAAGTCAAAGTGGCATATATATAGGGGGCCAAATCAAAGTGTGGTCGTTTAAGTAAGTTTCAAAGAAACGCGCCAATCAGCGGTTTCAATCGGCGGCCAGGCCGCCGTTAATGACCGCCGAATTGAGCTCGTGAAGAACAGAGCATAAACGGCGGTTCATTCGGCGGTTTCGTGACCGCCGAAACAGAACAGAGAGATCAAAATCAACCAGGTATGAACGGCGGTTTCGAACGGCGGTTTCATGCCCGCCGTTTCAACCGCCGAATTGGACTGAGAGATAAATCAATCAGGTCTTGAAACGGCGGTTTCGAACGGCGGTCGTGACCGCCGATATTAACCGCAGAAATGCTTCAGACCAATCTGGACTGAAACGGCGGTTTCAGTCGGCGGCCAGGCCGCCGATAATAACCGCCGATCACCTAGATAGGTGAAAACCAAGGAGAAGCCAAGGGCATTCTCCATAGGCGGTCCTCGCGCTAAACCAAGCACATTCTCGTGCATGCGCGGACGTTTCCGAAAGTTATCGGGAAACGAATTAACACAACAACAAGACACACAACAAAATATAATAAATAAGTGCAAGTGTGAATTGTGACAAACGAAGAGAATGCACACATATGCAATGAATGTTTAGTGTGTGTGTGCAACTAATCTCTTCAAAGAAAAGTAAGCACATAGAAATTTACCTTCGGTGCTTATCAACACGAGGTCTTCAAAGGGCTTCGAACAAGAAGACCGATACTTAGGCTACCCTTACAAAGAACCCCCACATATGGTTTGATCACGAAATAAGCCAATTAAAAACAACGGGAATCCTTACATACTCATCGAAAACGATATAGGTGTATTGACATCAGTAAAAGAATGGTTAGCAAAACAATTTGATATAAAGGACTTAGGAGAAGCAAGTTATATTTTTGGTATCTAAGTAACAAGGGATAGAAAGAATAGAACGATTACACTATCCCAAGCTTCATACATAGAAAAAATCTTGTCTAGATTTTCCATGCAAGATTCCAAGAAAGGTATGTTACTTTTCAGAAATGGAATCAAACTTTATAAGGAACAAGTTCCTAAGAATGAGCATGAAGAGCAATTTATGAGTAGGATTCCAAATGCCTCGGCAGTTGGAAGTCTCATGTATGCAATGCTCTGCACTAGACCAGATATTTGTTTTGCTGTGGGCATAGTTAGCAGGTTTCCATCGAAACCTGGTCCTGATCACTGGACGACAGTCAAGCATATTTTCAAGTATCTCAGGAGAACGAGAGATAATATGCTTGTATACTCATGAGGGGATTTGATTCTCGTTGGGTATACAGATTCTGATTTCCAGTTAGATTCTGACTACCAGAAAATCCACATTAGGATATGTGTTTACTATTGGAAGAGGAATAGTCATATGGAGGAGTATCAAGCAATCTTGTATTGTTGATTCCACCATGGAAGCTAAGTATGTTGTTGTATGCGAAGCTGCCAAAGAGGTTGTTTGGCTCCGCCAATTCCTGATTGACTTAGAAGTGGTTCCCAGTGTGAATAAGCAGATCACTATCTACTATGATAACAGTGGAGCAGTGGCTAATTCGAGAGAACCAAGAAGTCATAAGAGAGGAAAACACATTGAAAGGAAGTATCATCTTCTTAGGGAGATTGTGCATAGGGGTGACGTGACGATTACCAAAATCACGTCAGCAGAAAATCTAGCGGATCCCTTCACAAAGGCTTTACCACATAAGAGTTTTGATGGGCACCTAGAGAACATGGGAATTAGAGATATGACACATTTGCTATAGCGCAAGTGGGAGATTGTTAGGATTATGCTGAATAGCAAGAGTGTAATAATATTTTTGACAATCTTTTCATACTAATAAAGTGATTTCTGATTTAAACAAATCTTATAGCATTTATAGATTGAATATTATAATTGTCCAAAGTAAATAATCATAAGGTCAAAAGACTATGAGAAAAGAAGAATTGTTCGTACATCTGGATATGTATGAGGTAGACACAATTCTTTAGTTAGTCTTGAATAATGTTCACAACTTAAGTTAAAGGTTGGGCACCTTTATCTTGTTAAAGTTGTAGAATTCTTTTACTAGCATTTGAGTGGGATCAAATGTGTTATGATGAGTCTAAAATCATCGGAGGGTCTTCGAGTAAAAGAATCTAGTGCACTGGGTGCATTAAACTGGATCACAATGAAATACTTTATCTAGAACCGTCAATAGATAATAGTCTTTTCATTATCAGGACAATCGGAGAGTCTATCTTAATCCTGAGATAAATGATGGACTTATGGTTGCAAGTGTTATCATTTGAGTTATCAATGAGTACGATTATATAGCATAGTCTATCCTCGATAGTTTAGTGGTATTCATTTGTTAATCGATAGAGGACTTCATTTATAGATATGGACATCGTGGCTCCATTTATTAAATGAGAGTATAATATCATCATATGGATGTTTTGAGGTATTGGATATTGAATCTTAACTTCAAGTTTTCGATAGAGTCTATTGAAACATGGTTTCTGGACAAGTCAAAATATCCAAGTTCAAAATGTGGTCATATGAGTAAATATAGTAACTTGGAGAGCTATAGGCAGTCTATGAGCTCTTGGCGATCACTGATATTCTTCACAAGGATACACCATCTCCTATAAGATTGTCTAGGGTACGAATGAGAAATATTTACTTATTCCATATTTATTTAAGAGTGCAATTTTAGTTCTTTAGTGGAATGAACTAAAATTAATAGATTGAACCTAAGTGAATCATTTGTTGATTGTGATTGGGTTATGTCTATTTGAGCTTAAATTTAGATAGGCCCGCCAAGATCCCAAATCCACACGGACTTGCATGAATCACTTGATATATTCTACCGGACTAATTTATGGGTCCATCTAGAATTGTATTAAGGCATGTGGACTTGTTTCTTTTAGTAAAAATGAGCCTAGTTCACATGTAGGCTTTTTGTTAAGATCCAATGGATTTAATAAAATAGAAAAACAATATATAGATATATTAATATATATGGCACATGGCCGAGATATATATAATATTATATTGTTTTATTTTTATTAATTGATTAAATAGAAATTAATTAATTGATTGATTAATTATTTAATTAAAAATCAAAATCTTTTTCTGACTAGGAAATATGTTTCTTAGTAGTATACTATTGTGGTAGTATAATAAATATTAAAGACTTTATTTGGTAAGTAGATAAATAAAGGGAATTTATTTATCTAGTCAAATTAGGAAGTCTTTGATATAGTCACAAATACACTAAAGAGTTGGATTAGGGTTTGAAATTCTAAGGAAATCTACCTAGGGTTAGGATTTAAGTCAAAAGACATAAATCCTACATGGTAAAGGATTTCGGCCTCAATGTATAGATATGTATGGAATACATATGGTAATTAAGTGCCGGAATATATATATATATATATCTATATATTTTTTACTGCATGCTACATATAATGTCAATATATATATATCCAGTAAAATATATATATATATATATATTGACTTATATACATTATATAGGTGGGATGCAGAGTTCATGCACTACATATATATATATATATATATATATATATATATATATATATATATATATATATATATATATATATATTTTGCAAAGTTTTTGCACTAGAGATATATAATATATTTAGCAAGGGATTCACGCATATATATATATATAGTGACATATATTTTGGCAACTGTAATAATTCGGCCACTATATATATATTATTTGTATAGAATTCGGCCAACCCTAAAGGTCTTATGTTTGAGAGTTATTTTCTTTTGCTAGAGAAAAATAGAATCCAACTCTTAGACTAGTGTGATTTTCGGCCAAGAGGAATAGAGAGAAAAGTTTGTTCTTATTTCGATAGTGCACTAGTTACTTTTACATCAAAAGGTTTTGTGCACAATTTCGAATAAGGTTCACGCGAGTTTCGATCTAAAGATTGTGAATTCAAAAGTGACCGGAACATTCTTTGTTGTCTCTTGGAACTTATTGTGACTAACGAAAAAGAAAAAGTTTTGTTAATCCATCCTCAGGTACACAATTAAAAGAAAAGGGAGACCACGCTCCTAGGTGATTCACGTTCGTGATTGGATTGGAAGATCTTGCGGATTACCATCGACGCAATGTCAATCGAATCACGCGACAAAGGTATGATATCTTTAGTATTATATGTTAATTAATTAAAGGGTTAAGGTTCAAATTATGGAAAAATTTTAAATTATACAAAACCGATTTTAGTCTCGCTTCCGCTACGTGCACTTGATTTTTCCCTACATAGGTGTATGCCCAAATTCTCGCACTTCTTTTCCACACAACCAATTTACACACACTTAGAGAGCTTTACAATTGAATTGCTTAAACAAGATGATATGAGTTCAATTAAACAAGTGTTTAAGCAATACAATATAAAGCAAGTAAAGAATCTTAAAGCAATAGAATCAACACAAGAGAACCTTCGAAGAGGAAACATCCACATGTTGATACCACAACCATCGGCAAGCAATTCACTATAACGAAAAGGAGATACACACTCAAGGCAATCAACACATGATATACTTCCTAAACTATAACTCCTAGTCTACCCTCAGGCCTAGTGAGTCACTTAGCTTACTTCCTATCCAAGATGTGACCAACACACATCTAAGAAGCAACTTCCTATCCAAGACGCTCACATCTCTAGGAAGATTCCTTGCTTGTCTATCCGGATCCTCCCGATCCTAGACAAGGCTTCTTGCTTAGTTATCCAGATCACCCGATCCTAACTAAGACTTCTTGCTTGGCTATTCGAAACACTTTCCTAGCCAAGTATTCTTGTTCAAGTCAAAGCTTCACTCACTTTGACAAGAGACTCTAACCTTTCACAAGGCAATGACCTAAGTGAAGTGCACACAAACAATATGATGCAATCACAATCAAATATAGCAAGTAGATCAAACACACTGTTTGAACGTGCAATTAGAGAACTAGATTATGCTTTCAAAAATCAATCACAAAGATATCTAGAAACCTAAGCATGTTAATCAAACAAGAACTAGATTAGAATAATAGAGATCACAATCAAAATATCCTAGATCTTAGAACATGTGTCTAAACCTAGAAATCAACAATCAAGTTCAAGAACACAAAGTATTTCTAGAATTAAGTTCATGTTCTTCAAGTTTATAAAAAAAAATGTTCATATGAAATCACAAAGGATAAACTCAAAAATCAATTAAACAAGTCTAAAATTGGAATCAAAGACATTCTAAACATTTTTCATCAATCAATAAAGTAGATCCATGAAGTTGATTATAAGAAAAATGTAGAGAATATGATTACCACACAAAGAGATGTACCACAAACTTAAATCAAATGACTGCATTAAACTTGGACATCTTTTGACCTTAAAAAATGCTTGGGACTTGTTCCTCTCCTCAAGACCAACGATTTTGGTTTTTGAATCACTTGATTCAGAGTTGAAATGAGAGAGATATCACAAAATGAAAATTGTAAAAGTTGTGAACATTTCTGTAGAATTTTCGAATATAAACGGAGGGAAAAGGAATGGAGAAGAGAAGGAATTTGACCACCTATGAGGCCTTTTCCACCTTAGCTCCCTATGGGAGGCGCGTGATAGTAGAGTTGCATATTTTCTCCTGGATCCTCATTTCCCTACGTTCCCATCCCTATTTTTTTTTTTTGGGAAGGGGGTGGGGGGTGGTCTCCATCCCTATTTTCCCCATTTTCCCTATAAATATATTCAAATGGGGATGGGGACGGGGGGAGGTCCCCCATCCCCATTTCCCCTAAACATGTATAAATATAATTATAATACATATTTTAAAATTTTTTTATTCTTTAATTTTTTTTTTATAATATATAATCATCTTCTTATATTGTACTATTGTTTGTAGGCTTCAAGGTGAATTGGGTGGAGATTTTTCAAAGTACTAACAAATGAATTGGCTGTTAATCTGTTATGTGAAGTTTTTTTTTTTCTTTTAAAAAAAAAAAATAGTTTGTGTTACTTCACATATGAAGTTGGCTTAGTTTGAAATTTTGAATTATTTGAAACACTTTATCTTGTATTTGTAATGCACTAATTGTAGAGAAAATACACGCGGCGAAGGGAAACTAGTGATTGGTATATTTTAAAATTTTTCCTTTAAAAGAAGAACCTTAACCCTTGATTAATTAATATATAATAAAAGATATCGTACCTTTTTCCACGTGACGATTGATGTTGCGTCGATAGTAATCCACAAGATCTTCCAATCCAATCACGAACGTGAATCACCTAGGAGTGTGTGCTCCCTTTCTTTGAATTGTGTACCTAAGGATGGAAAAACAAAAACTTTTCATTTTGTTAGTCACAATAACCCTCCTTGAGAAAAACGAAAGAATGTTTGGTCACTTGTGAATTCTCAATCATTTTGATCGAAACTCACATGAACTAGATTCGATGTTGTGCACAAAGCCTTTAGATATCAAAGCAAGTAGTGCACTATCAAAAACAAAACACTCTCTCTTCTTTTTCCTCTTGGCCGAAATTTACACATTATGCTTAGAGTTGGATTTTTTTTTAAGGCAAAAAAAAAAAAAAAAAAACTCTTTCTTCAAAACTAGCCTTGGCCGAATTCTATATCATGGAATATATAGAGTGGTCGAAATCCTTGCTAAAAAATACTAGGGTTGGTCGAATTCTATGATAGGTATTCTATGTGGTCACCTAAATCCTCTCCTAAAGAGGATTCTTACCATGTGGCCGAAATCCTCCCACCAAGAGGATTTGCTTCACCAAAACTCCTATCAACTTTAGAAATCCAAACCCTAATCCAACTTTTTAGTGTATTATCCTGTAAGGATTCCCGTTGTTTTTAATTGGCTTATTTCGTGATCAAACCATATGTGGGGGTTCTTTGTAAGGGTAGCCTAAGTATCGGTCTTCTTGTTCGAAGCCCTTTGAAGACCTCGTGTTGATAAGCACCGAAGGTAAATTTCTATGTGCTTACTTTTCTTTGAAGAGATTAGTTGCACACACATACTTAACATTCATTGCATATGTGTGCATTCTCTTCATTTGTCACATTTCACACTTGCACTTATTTATTATATTTTGTGGTGTGTAATTGTGTCATGTTGTTGTATAATTCGTTTCCCGATAACTTTCGGAAACGTCCGCGCATGCACGAGAATGTGCTTGGTTTAGCACGAGGACCGCCTATGGAGAATGCCCTTGGCTTCTCCTTGGTTTTCACCTATCTAGGTGATCGGCGGTTATGATCGGCGGCCTGGCCACCGAATGAAACCGCCGTTTCAGTCCAGATTGGTCTGAAGCATTTCTGCGGTTAAGATCGGCGGTCACGACCGCCGTTTCAAGACCTGATTGATTTATCTCTCAGTCTATTTCGGCGGTTGAAACGGCGGGCATGAAACCGCCGTTCGAAACCGCCGTTCATACCTGGTTGATTTTGATCTCTCTGTTCTGTTTCGGCGGTTGGAATCGGCGGTCACGAAACCGCCGAATGAACCGCCGTTTATGCTCTGTTCTTCACGAGCTCAATTCGGCGGTCATGAACGGCGGCCTGGCCGCCGATTGAAACCGCCGATTGACGCGTTTCTTTGAAACTTACTTAAACGACCACACTTTGATTTGGCCCCCTATATATATGCCACTTTGACTTTAGGTCAATCAAGAGAGTTCATATTCAGAATTCATACTTAGGATATTTTTCAAAGAGAAGAAAAATTCCAAGAACTCCATTCTTGATTCTCAAACACTTTTTCATGATCATCAATCATCATCTAGCATCATCTTAGATCATCTAGATGTCATCTAGCATGGAATCTTCATCATACTTTGCTTGGTAAGCTTTTCACTAATATCTTACATGTTTTGTGTTTCTCTTATCTAGCAATCTCAATTAATTACTTGTTTGTTATTTTGTATGCTTTAGATACAATATTGAGATGAGTATGATGTATGTTTGAGATTTTATATTGTGCTTGCATATTAGGTTTTGTGCTTAATATTGATTAGCTAAACTAATTGACATGTCATTTAGTTTTGATATCTAGGATTGCTCTTAATTGCATATTAATCATCTTAGATAAGCATATAGGGTTTCCCTTGCTCTATGTTGCATTTTGGATATTCACATATATTCACTTAGGGTTGTATTCTCTTCATAGAGAAAGTAAGTCTTGTGTGTAGCATCCGGGATTAGGTTGCTTAGAACGCAAGCAAATTGGACTAGGTTCACTCATACCGGGATTAGGTAGGTGTGTGACTACTTCCGGGATTAGGTTGTAATCGTTTGCACATTTAGTGGATTCGAGGTTCGAGTGTGGCTTACTTACATAGCCCGTGGTTTTTCCCGTGAGGGTTTCCATGTAAAAACCAAGTGTTGTTTTAATTTCCGCACCATATTACACTTGCTTGTTTATATTATCTTGAGGGTATTTTCGTAATTTTGACTAACACGAAAAATTGGGTAAAAAGCGTAAAATCTATTCACCCCCCCTCTAGATAGCTTTATACACACCGTGCTATTATTTGTTTCAATTGGTATCAGAGCGGGTTCCTAGACATACATAGGTGATCCTTGCTTATTTTGGTGTGTTTTGCATTTTGTGTGATTTTTGATTATTCATACATTTGCATTCATTTCATTCATTCATAAACACTATGAGTGGAAACGGTGGAAATGGTGGTGGCCACGAAGGAGCTTCTAGCACAAGGCATCCACTTCTTACCGGATTGAACTATTCCCAATGGAAAGGGAAGATGGAATCCTACATATGCCAAATTCATGACCGTGCATGGATGGCGGTGGAAGACGGATATGATCTCCCTATGATGACTCCCGAGGGTGGAGGACAAGATGTTTTGAAGCCTAAGGCGCAATGGAACGCGCAAGAGTTTGAGGCTTCTAAGTGGAATAGGAAGGCTATGCATGCCATTATGTGTGCTATGGATGAGAATCAGTACAAGCTTATTCAGAATACTCAGATTGCCAAAGTGGCATGGGACATCCTTCTAGTTGCACATGAGGGAACCGAGGTGGTGAAGGAGTCCAAGCTTCAAGTCCTCCAAACTCAGTTTGAGCTTCTAAGGATGGGAGAGGATGAATGCTTCAATGACTTCGAAATCAAATTGATGGACATTGTAAATCAAAGCCATCAACTCGGAGACCCGTATTCGGATAGGAGAGTCAAGCAAAAAATTATGAGATCTCTCCCCGATAGGTTTGAATCCAAGGTGACGGCCATAGAAGAAAATAGTGGCTACATGGATATGAAGCCAAGTGAGGTGATTGGGCGTCTCCTTGCATATGAGTCTAGGAAGGCTCCTAGCACCACTACTCCTCCTAAGAAGTCTAAAGGAATAGCTTTGAAAGCATCTAAGGATGCAAAGGAGGCAAAGCATGAATCGGATGAAGACCTTGCCTTATTTGTGAAAAGGTTCAACAAGGTTATGGGGTTCAAGAAGAAGAAGGGATTTGGGTCAAGAGGACAAGATTTGAAGAAAAAGAGTTCCTTCAAGAAGTTTGAGCCTAGACAAGAGAGGACCGAAAGGAAAGGGGTCCGATGCTTTGAATGTGGTGGGATTGGTCACTTTGCCCCCGAATGTGCTAATCACAATGATAAGAAGAAGAGCAAAGTGATGGCCGCCACTTGGAGTGGGAGTAGTGATGACTCAAATGAGGAAGATGAGTCTTCAAGTGAAGAAGAGCTCATGGCTAACCTCCTAGCTTTTGCCTCCTCACATAAGAGCAAAAGTGGTAGTGAGAAAGAGGAAATGAGTCAAGAGGAAAATGACTCAAGTGAAATAGAAAGTGACTCCTCTTCTAGTTCCAAAAAGAAATTTGTGGAGCAAAAGGTGCTTGCTAAATACCATGCCGAGTTCAATGATTTAGCACTTAAAAGCACAAGAAAGATTGAGAGGTTGAGAGAAGAAAACCTTGAACTTTCGGCTCACAATGACCACTTAAGTGAACAAGTGGAAAGATTGAAGAGGAGAGAGGATAAGTTAATTGAGGAGTTAGACTTATCCAAGAGAAGTGAAGAAGGCTTGAAGAGGGAACTTGTAGAAGTTAAAGGGTCCTTGGCTAGGATAGATTCTAGCACCAAGAAGCTTGATCATTTACTTGGTGTTGGAAAGAGTCCAAGTGACAAGAGAGGTCTTGGGTATGATGATAGCAAGAAAATCTCAACCTCTAACAAGACCGTGTTTGTCAAGAGCTTGAAGAACGAAGAAACTTCATTTGTGCAACCTCCTAGGAAGAAGTTAGAAGTAGGACAATGTTCTAATGCTCAAGTGAAAATGGGACCAAGAAGGAAATCTCAAGCTCAACCCCCTAGGGTCCCTCAAGCCAACACTCCTCCAAAATTGGCTCACAAAGGAAAGAGACCAATCATGCAACCTCAAGCTTGGAAGCAACCTAGACCGGTTCAACAACGAAGATGGATTGAACCCACTTATCCACAAAGACATGGACAAGCTCCCATACGTGCACAAAGGCAAGGTATGATTTCTTATTTCATCCCTATTTGTCACTTTTGTGGTTGTGATGGTCATATTAGACCAAATTGCTTTCAATATATTAAAATGTGTAGAAAACAAAGAATGATTGAGAAGAAAAAGAAAAGAGCCATGATGCATGTTCCTAGGAATGATAATATTATTATGCATGATCCTAGGACATCTAGAGCCCATATACCAAAGACCACTAAGAAAGCTAAGATTGTTTCTAGGTGGATTAGAAAGAATGATATTGTTTGCCATGTTGCTCAAATAGCCTTGAAGGCAAATTCTTCTAATTTTTGGTATCTAGATAGTGGGTGCTCTAGGCACATGACGGGAAACAAGAGTTTCTTCGAGACTCTTGTTATGGAGGAAGGTGGATATGTCACTTTTGGTGATGGATCCAAAAAGAAAGTAGTAGGGAAAGGAACCATTTCCGTTCCCGGATTACCCTCCTTATCCAATGCTTTATTTGTTGATGGCTTGAAAGCCAATTTAATAAGCATTTCACATCTAAGTGATGAAGGATATTCCGTCTTGTTTTGTAAAGATGATTGCTCGATCCTAAAGCCCGATGGACAAACCTTATTGAAAGGTATGAGATCTAGCGACAATTGCTATTGTCTTGAAGCTAGAATAGTCTCAAACAATGTGTCCATGGATGAGCAAATTGAGTTGTGGCATGAAAGACTTGGCCACATGAACTTTAGGGATCTACGGACCCTTGGAAAGTTCGAGTGTGTGCGTGGCCTCCCTAAGCTTGGGAAGAAAGCCAATGGTGTTTGTGGACCTTGCCAACAAGGAAAGCAAACTAAAAGTATGCACAAAAAGGGTAAGTATCTCACCACCAAGGAGCCTCTTGAGCTTCTCCACATGGACCTCATGGGTCCCATGCAAACCGAAAGTTTGGGTGGAAAGAGATACATTTTTGTATGTGTTGATGATTTCTCTAGATTTACATGGACATACTTTCTTAGAGAAAAATCCGAAACTTTTGATAAGTTTAAAATGCTTTGTACTAAATTACAAAATGAAATGAAATCTAACATTAGAAGCATTAAACGGATTAGAAGTGACCATGGGAGAGAGTTTGAGAATGCCTCTTTTGAAAGCTTTTGTGATAGCTTAGGCATCTCCCATGAGTTTTCGGCTCCTAGGACACCTCAACAAAATGGAGTTGTTGAGAGGAAGAATAGGGTCCTCCAAGAGATGGCCCGAGTGATGTTGCTTAGCAACAATGTCCCTAGGAACCTATGGGCCGAAGCCATCAATACGGCTTGCTATATAGGAAATCGTGTGTTCCTAAGGCCCGGTTCTAGAAACACCTCCTATGAGCTATGGAAGGGTAGGAAGCCAAATGTTAGCTACTTCCACACATTTGGAAGCAAATGCTACATTTTAAATGACCGTGATCAACTTGGCAAGTTTGATGCTAAGAGTGATGAGGGTATCTTTATTGGCTACGCCTTGAATAGTAAAGCCTATAGAGTTTTCAACTTGAAGACTCGAACCGTCATGGAATCATCAAATGTGGTCATTGATGATACTAGGCTCAAGTCTAATGACCATGAGGAGGAGGATGTTCTAGAGGATGACTCTCCTTTGGAGAGGGTTGTGGTGACTCCCAATGTTGGGACATCTAATGAAGTCACACAACCCATTACTAGAGTTCCTCTCTTGGACTCTAAAGAACCCGCTCCATGGGTTAGGAAACTCCATGATAAAGAAGATATCATTGGAGAGGTAAATGAGGGTGTTAGGACTAGACTTCAACTTGCTAATCTTATTAGCTATACTTGCTACACCTCTCAAATTGAACCCAAAAAGGTTGAAGAAGCCTTACATGATGAATTTTGGGTTCTTGCCATGCAAGAAGAGCTAAACCAATTCGAAAGGAATGAGGTTTGGACTCTAGTTCCTAGGCCTAAGACCACTAATGTCATAGGCACTAAATGGATATTTAGGAACAAATCCGATGAGGATGGCAACATAGTGCGGAACAAGGCTAGACTTGTAGCACAAGGGTACTCTCAAATTGAGGGTATCAACTTTGAGGAGACATTTGCTCCCGTTGCCCGTCTAGAGTCTATTAGGCTTCTCTTGTCCATTTCTTGTGTGCACAAGTTCAAATTGCACCAAATGGATGTCAAGAGTGCCTTCCTCAATGGCTTCTTGCAAGAGGAAGTGTTTGTTGAACAACCCAAGGGGTTTGTGGATGCTCACCACCCCAACCATGTCTATCGCCTCAAGAAGGCACTATATGGGTTGAAACAAGCACCGAGGGCTTGGTATGAGCGCCTCACTCAATTTCTTGTTGACAATAACTACACAAGAGGTAGTGTTGACAAGACACTATTCATCAAGAGAGACAATGATGAGCTTTTCATAGCTCAAATATATGTCGATGACATAGTGTTTGGCTCCACCAACAACACCAAGGTCTAACAATTTGTTGATGTTATGTCTCATGAATTTGAGATGAGTCTTGTTGGTGAGCTTAATTACTTCCTAGGTTTGCAAATTAGGCAACTTGATAATGGGATCTTCATAACCCAAGCCAAATATGCCAAAAACCTTGTGAAGAAGTTTGGTCTTGAAAAAGCCAAACATTGTGACACTCCTATGAGCACCACTTTGAAGCTAAGCAAGGATGCTAGCGGTAAAAGTGTGGACCAAACCTTATATCGTGGCATGATAGGGAGCTTGCTCTATTTGACCGCAAGTAGGCCCGATATATCATTTAGTGTAGGAGTTTGTGCTAGGTACCAATCCGATCCCAAGGAGTCCCATCTCTCTTCGGTTAAGAGAGTCATTCGTTTTGTGAATGGGACTTCCAACTATGGGATTTGGTACTCATTTGACACTAATCCTAGTCTTGTAGGATATAGTGATGCGGATTGGGCAGGAAATTGTGATGATAGGAAGAGCACATCGGGCGGTTGCTTCTTTCTAGGCAACAACTTGGTGTCTTGGTTTTGCAAGAAGCAAAACTCGATTTCCTTGTCCACGGCGGAAGCCGAGTACATAGCCGCGGGGAGTGGATGCACTCAACTTATGTGGATGAAGCAAATGCTAGTGGATTACGGATTCAACCAAGGTACTCTCACTCTCTTTTGTGATAACATGAGTGCCATTAATATTTCCAAGAATCCGGTGCAACATTCTAGAACTAAGCATATTGACATCCGCCATCACTTCATTAGAGAGCTTGTTAAAAATAAATGCATAGTACTTGAACATGTAGGTACAAATGATCAACTTGCGGACCTATTTACTAAACCCTTAGATGCTACTCGATTTAAAACTCTTAGTAGATCTATTGGGGTATGTCTTGTGGAGTGATGTTCTATGATTGACCCCATATGGGGAACTCAAGCAAAGAGAGCTATTTTGCATTCTTGTATCTTGCAAAAAATTTGAAATATCTTATGCCTCTTCTTTTAATTGCTTGAGTAAGCTTGGTTGTACATATGTATATATGTTTTAAAATTCCATAAGTGTGAACCTTGCTTGTCTACAATCCATGTCATATTTATGTTCAAACATGCATTTTTGGACTAGGAGATGTATATAGGAAGTATGATTTGAATGACCTATGATTATCTCCATGACATGATGATTCTTTAATAACATGCTAATGACAAATGAAAAAGCATGAAATTCATAAAACATGCTCACATGAATAGCATGAATTGATGATTGCATATTCTTAAAAATGCAAAACTTGTGTGAAAACTTATGAGACTCAAAATGAATAAAGGATCTTGTATCCATTCAAAGGAATTTACATTCCAAATGTCTCTCTTTCTTTATTAGTTGAACATGGTTACTATCATACGGATAATTTTATCCGGAAAAATCAAATAGGGTGCAAAGTCGCTCATGCCATGTTTCGCTTATAAAGTTGGATATAGTTGCTCTTAAATTGAAATCAATAATCTCTATATCCTTGCTTTTCCCATGACATTGGTGAAATTGGTTTGAATTCTTATTAGAAACCTTTGTCATTTGCTTTGCCAAATACCATTGTATTTTGGACTTGAATGCTATATGTCTTGTATGCAAAGCATGTTGGATTCACACATTTTCTCAAAATAAATCTCCTTGTTTCTCTCAAATTAATTGAAGTGCATAAAGTGACTTATATGTATATGCAAGTCTTGCATGCTTCTATCTCTCGTTGCTATGAGTGACCCGGTTGGGGACTACTCATTTGCCTATATCATGACAAAAAGGGGGAGTAGGATATGGTAAGGGGAGGTGCAAAATATAGAAGCTATTGTACACTTTGGGGAGAACATACATTGAGGGGGAGTAACCCGTTGAGGGGGAGCATTGCATTTATCATACATTGCATACATTTGGTAATGTTGTGCCTAAATTCTAAAAATGCAAATGCTTGGTATTGTTCTCACATGATTAATCTCACACTTTTCTTGTATTAGAAATGTTAGAAACTCTTTTCAGGGATTGATTATTCTACAAGAGGATTGAAGACTTCAAGTTGCATTAGCTTATCTCTTTGTAATGTAGAATATCATTATAGTCCCGTAGTTTCTATTTTTTTGTGAGGAATCATTGTGAGTGATGGTTTTGTCACGAAATAGCCAAAGGGGGAGATTGTAAGGATTCCCGTTGTTTTTAATTGGCTTATTTCGTGATCAAACCATATGTGGGAGTTCTTTGTAAGGGTAGCCTAAGTATCGGTCTTCTTGTTCGAAGCCCTTTGAAGACCTCGTGTTGATAAGCACCGAAGGTAAATTTCTATGTGCTTACTTTTCTTTGAAGAGATTAGTTGCACACACACACTTAACATTCATTGCATATGTGTGCATTCTCTTCATTTGTCACATTTCACACTTGCACTTATTTATTATATTTTGTGGTGTGTAATTGTGTCATGTTGTTGTATAATTCGTTTCCCGATAACTTTCGGAAACGTCCGCGCATGCACGAGAATGTGCTTGGTTTAGCGCGAGGACCGCCTATGGAGAATGCCCTTGGCTTCTCCTTGGTTTTCACCTATCTAGCTGATCGGCGGTTATGATCGGCGGCCTGCCGCCGAATGAAACCGCCGTTTCAGTCCAGATTGGTCTAAAGCATTTCTGCGGTTAAGATCGGCGGTCACGACCGCCGTTCGAAACCGCCGTTTCAAGACCTGATTGATTTATCTCTCAGTCTATTTCGGCGGTTGAAACGGCGGGCATGAAACCGCCGTTCATACCTGGTTGATTTTGATCTCTCTGTTCTGTTTCGGCGGTTGGAATCGGCGGTCACGAAACCGCCGAATGAACCGCCGTTTATGCTTTGTTCTTCACGAGCTCAATTCGGCGGTCATGAACGGCGGCCTGGCCGCCGATTGAAACCGCCGATTGGCGCGTTTCTTTGAAACTTACTTAAACGACCACACTTTGATTTGGCCCCCTATATATATGCCACTTTGACTTTAGGTCAATCAAGAGAGTTCATATTCAGAATTCATACTTAGGATATTTTTCAAAGAGAAGAAAAATTCCAAGAACTCCATTCTTGATTCTCAAACACTTTTTCATGATCATCAATCATCATCTAGCATCATCTTAGATCATCTAGATGTCATCTAGCATGGAATCTTCATCATACTTTGCTTGGTAAGCTTTTCACTAATATCTTACATGTTTTGTGTTTCTCTTATCTAGCAATCTCAATTAATTACTTGTTTGTTATTTTGTATGCTTTAGATACAATATTGAGATGAGTATGATGTATGTTTGAGATTTTATATTGTGCTTGCATATTAGGTTTTGTGCTTAATATTGATTAGCTAAACTAATTGACATGTCATTTAGTTTTGAAATCTAGGATTGCTCTTAATTGCATATTAATCATCTTAGATAAGCATATAGGGTTTCCCTTGCTCTATGTTGCATTTTGGATATTCATATATATTCACTTAGGGTTGTATTCTCTTCATAGAGAAAGTAAGTCTTGTGTGTAGCATCCGGGATTAGGTTGCTTAGAACGCAAGCAAATTGGACTAGGTTCACTCATACCGGGATTAGGTAGGTGTGTGATTACTTCCGGGATTAGGTTGTAATCGTTTGCACATTTAGTGGATTCGAGGTTCGAGTGTGGCTTACTTACATAGCCCGTGGTTTTTCCCGTGAGGGTTTCCACGTAAAAACCAAGTGTTGTTTTAATTTCCGCACCATATTACACTTGTTTGTTTATATTATCTTGAGGGTATTTTCGTAATTTTGACTAACACGAAAAATTGGGTAAAAAGCGTAAAATCTATTCACCCCCCCTCTAGATAGCTTTATACACGCCGTGCTATTATTTGTTTCATATCCAATAATATATTGAATATAAATTAAATTGTGACTTAATCAAAAACTTCCTAATTTGACTAGATAAATAAATACATTTTATTTATCTACTTATCAAATAAAGTTTTTGATTCTTATTATACTACCAACAATAGTATAAGACTAAGAAACTTATTTCCTAGTTAGAAAAAGATTTTGATTTTTAATTAAATAATTAAATAATTAATAAATTAATTAACTTCCATTTAATTAAATAATAAAATAAAACAATATATTAGACTAATATTCTTAGCCTTGCAACCCAAGTGTAAAACATGTGCAATATATTGTTTTTCCATTTTATTAAATCCATTGGACTTTAATAAAAAGTCCACATGTGAACTAGACCCATTTATACTAAAAGAAACAAGTCCACATGCCTTACAATTCTAGATGGACCCATAAATTAGTCCGGTAGAATATATCAAGTGATCCATGCAAGTCTATGTGGATTGAGGATCTTGGCGGGCTATCTAAATTTAAGCTTCAATAGATATAACCCAATCACAATCAACAAATGATTCACTTAGGTTTGATCTATTAATTTTAGCCCATTCCACTAAAGAACTAAAATTGAACTCTTAAAAAAAGATAGAATAAGTAAATGTTTCTTATTCGTACCCTAGACAATCTTATTGGAGATAGTGTATCATTGTGAAAAATATTAGTAATCGCCAAGAGCTCATAGACCGCCTATAGCTCTCCTAGTTACCATATTTACTCATATGACCACATTTTGAACTTGGATGTTCTGACTTGTCCAGAAGCCATGTTTCAATAGACACTATCGAAAACTTAACGTTAAGATTTAATATCCAATACTTCAAAATATCCATATGATAATATTCTACTCTCATTTAATAAATGGAGCCACGATGTCCATATCTATAAATGAAGTCCTCTATTGATTAACAAATGAATACCACCAAACTATCGAGGATAGACTATACTATATAATCGTACTCATTGATTGCTCAAATGATAACACTTGTAACCATAAGTCCATCATTTATCTCAGGATTAAGATAGACTCTCCAATTGTCCTCAAAGTGAAAACTTTTATCCACTGACGGTTATGGATAAAGTATTTCACTGTGATTCTATTCAATGCACCTGGTGCACTAGATTCTTTTACCCAAATACACTATACTTTGATGATTTTAAACTCAACATAGCACATTTGATCCCACTCAAATGCTAGTAAAAGAATCTACAACTTTAACAAGGTAAAGACGCCTAACCTTTATCTTAAGTTGTGAACATTATTCAAGACTAACTAAAGAATTGTGTCTACCTCATACATATCCAGATGTACAAACAATTCTTTATTTCTTATAGTCTTTTGACCTTATGATCGTTTACTTTTGACAATTATAACAATTAAACTATAAATGCTATAAGATTTGTTAAAACAAAAATCACTTTATTAATATGAAAAGATTGTCAAAAAACAATATTACACTCTTGTTATTGAGCATAATCCTAACACTAATGATTTTTTTGTATTTGTAATGAAATGTTTGTTTTTTTAGTTTAATTTGTAATTTTTAGTCAAATGGGGAAATGGGGGAACGAGGGAAATGGAAAAAACGGGGAAAATGGGGAATTGGGGTCGGGGATGGATATACCTCATCCCAAAATTCCCCATCTCCATTTTCCCCAAATGGGGAAATTTTTATTTATTTATTTATTCATGTATTATTTTTTTTTGGGGGGGGGGGGGGGGGGGGGGGGGGGGGGGGGGGGGGGGGGGGGGAAGGGTCTGGGAAGTGGGGATGGGGATAGGGAGGGACCTATATCCATCCCCATTCCTTAAATGTGCATCTCTACGCGTGACCCTCACGGGGCAGAGAGGTGGCCTTTCCGTGAGGCTCACGCGCCCTCACGAGAAGATGGTGTAAAATGGCCTTTGGCCATTCGCCTCCTTCACGCTTCTCTCACGTTCTTCGACCGTTTTTCAGCCTTCGAACTCCGAATTCGAATCCGTTTTTGGATTACGAACTGTGACTCCCTCATGCACAAGAACGACTATGAAACTTTGACAAAAGGTTGGGAATTCAACTCGATACACGACGACAAAGGCAACACATCGTATGAGAACGTAAAGTAGCGTAACTTCTTAGTTTGGACTCAAAACCTAATGAGTGAGTAACCGAAATGACCGGGACTCAATAAGGAATCATATGAGATCATGTTCTCCAAAACAAAAGAAACCCAAACAAATAAATATAAAGTCACATAAGTATGCAATTTCCTAGAGATAGTCATAGAACATGCAATTTCACAATGTTTGTCAAACTAAGACTAATGCATGTGCATACTTCAACAAGTGTGTGAGTGTGTTATACCAAATGAGCACAATGATGCAGGGACACATATGAATGCAATGTATGTGTGTGTGGTTTGCTCAACAATGCAGGGACAC